>JWHW01055633.1:9708-21956 GCA_000931545.1 Papilio glaucus
ATCACCGCCGCAATTGAACATTCACATGAGAGGAACTGTAGATTCGCTGCCGGCTTTTAAGGAAGGAGTACGAATTCTCTTCTTATTTATTTTTATTCAGAACTCGATAGAGTAGCAGGTAGAGGAAATCGACGTTGGATCAATGATTCGGAGTCCTCTGATGCCATACGTGCCTTTAATGGACAGAGGAACGTACAGGAAAAAGGATATTTCCGATTCCTGTCCATACCCTCGCCTGTGAAATCCTCATTCCCTTCACATCCTTTCTTTATTAAAAAAGGATGGGTAGGAGAAAAGGAACTACATTTAGGCTTTCTGCACCTCACTCATCAGACAAACGCAGAGTACTTCTACTTCACGCCACTTTTCTGTGAGGTCGTGGTATTTGACCGGCCGAGCCGGCCCATTCGTGCAACAGATGTTGTTGTTGTGGGCTCTACCACTGTTAAATATAAAGGTGTAAACTTGCTGTCTTTTCTTATGTTAGTTGTATTTATATAGAAAATTTGATTTTTAAAGATTCAGAATTGTGTTTTAAATATACAATTGACTTGGAATAACCAAATACATGCCTTACCAGCGCAAACACCCGCTTACCTGTTTTTCTTTGTTAGATATAGATCAGTCAAGAATTATGTAGTCGAATAATAGTAACATATTCTCTAAAAAACCACACTTTCGACCCCTGTATCTACATGCAAACAGCATAGTGACAAATGGGAACGTTGAGGCTACAACCACTCACAATCACAAATTTTCTGTGATGTGTAGTTTTGGATACAAAATGAAATATAGATCCCTGCATCCATTGTCAATAGAGACAGCAGGCAAGCAAAGCGTTCGCAACGTCTACCGGGTCCAATAGGTCAGGTTCATGCTCACATTCATTATCAAATCCAATGTCAATGTCAGTTTACCTCTTTGTCAATCTTCAGCATAATTGAAAGACAAGAGGAAAAAATATTTAGTAGGAAAATAAAAGAACAATGGCGCGTTAAAAAAATATATATAACCTAAAAAGATTACCAAATACAATCACTTAAATACTAGACATGAAGTAATCATCGGGTGGGCAAGGGTCGTTTTTATCTACCGGCTTATATCTATAAATCTTTCCTTTAGTTCCAATAATAATATTGTTCTTTGTGTCGAAGAACATGGCAGTTATTTTCATTCCCAATTGTCCGATCTTGACCGGGAAAATGCTGCCGGTAGTGAGACGGTAAAGTGATCCTTTGACAGCAAGTATAGCCTCGTCGAAATTGTTCAGTTGTAAAATGTACTTTAATTCTCTCGTAAAACCTTTGTATTGAATCGGTTCGAATAAATCAACAGAGAAAAAGTACAATCTACCATCAACGTACTCGTAGAAAGCGTTACCTTTTGCGTCAAGTATGAAATTGTACGCTCTGGGCACTTTTTCATATCTCTTGACAGCTGCTGATCCGTTTATGAATTTGAAAATTTCGTGTTGAGGTCCAGTTGTTATATACATGAGATTGTCTCGTTTATCAAAGAATATATTCCTTACATCATCATCGCCTATTGGTCTTTCGGAAGTTATCTGATTTTTGTCTCTATTGTATGTTGTTATACCTTGATTAGTTCCGATGTAAATAATATTGTTTGTGACGTCAATACCAACGCATTGTCCCGTTAAATCATCGGAAATTGGTAGTTCTTGTACGCCCAAGGCTCCATATCTCAAGATATGAATCCCTCTCGTATAATTCCTTTTGTGCAGCAAGAAAAACATATTTTCAGTCCTTGGATCCATCACTAGTCCGGTCGGGTAGCCATCTATAGTCGCGACTAACTGTCGCTTGTAGAACTCCGACCCGATTTTGATCTTTTCGCATTTCTCCCCATCGTGACCGGTTGCGGGGATGCAGATGAAAATAAAAGCGAAAATCCACTGCGTTATAGACATTTTGGACGCATGTCAAACGATGGTGACTCTGAAAATATAAACCAATGACATATAAATACAAAAATGTAGCAGATACATCACCAGCGGGCGAAAAGTGAAGACTCGAAAACGTCCCAATTGACTAGCATTTTTTTTAGTTAACGACATGTTTCACATCGCCTTTTATATATGTAAATATGCAAAGCTGTAAAAAACAAAAAAAAGTATCCCACGGGAACAGTACATTTTTCCGAGATAAAAAGTAGCCTATGTGTTATTCCAGACTATAATCTATCTCTGTGCTGAATTTCATTCAGATCCGTTCAGCCGTTTTTGCGTGAGAGAGTAACAAACATACATACAAACTTTCGCGTTTATAATATTGGATTTGCAAAATTAGCATTGTAAGGATCTACTTCACCTCAACAGATGCTTTGTAAGATATTATATAGATTCCATAGAAGTTGAATTAAAGGAACAAATAGTTCATTTTAAGATCTAAGCAAATGTCTTTAGCAAATAATAGTTCAAAGCTTGTTCTCAGTATGACAGTGTGAAAAAGGAGTGAATGCGAAAAACCTCACTTTAAAACACCTTCTGCCTATGATGAAAAGAAAGAATCTATTTGAGAATTAAAAGATAGAAATACAAATAGCCTGCATAAAAACCAGTAAGGCTGGCTTAACGACTTAATCGATCATGAAATTATGCACAAAAGGCATAATCGAAAAACAGTTTTTTAATGAATTTAGGGGAAAAATATGAGTGAATCTGCGGGTATAATCTAGTATAGAAATAATAAAATGATCGTACCTGTGTGTTCGATTCTTCTCGGAAGTGTGTGCTCGCGAGATTCATAGACACTTTATAAAACATCGCCACCTATTGTAAAGGGGGAGTTTATAAACATGATCTATGATGTTTGTTTTAGATCTAGGATTATAAAACCTGATTGGATTCTCGTCCAAATAGACCAGTGACCTTGAGTACAGTTATTTCAATGTCATTTGAATTTAATTCAGTGGTTAAAACTAGTGTAACATTTGGAAAGACAATCTTTAACGCTTAGGCGACGTGTTATCCAGATTTTGTAATAAAAATACAGGGGGTCGCTTTTTGAGAAAAAGCACCCGACATTTCTTGACTCTCTTTCTCTCTAGAGACATGAGACGCTCATTATCAAGCCACAAGTGACACAAGTACTAACTGCATAATATAAATCACCAGTTGCAACCATAATAGCGTCTTTCTTTACTATGTCACCAATTTGGACGATGCGCATGTATCCAATATATCTTTTTAGATATATTCTATATATCCACATCGATGGATACACTGCCACCTTCTTCATTTACTTCTTCTTCGACCATTTTAGAATGGAGTTCTTTATCGCTCAATATCTTGGAATGATTTCGACGAACTTTTTAAATTTTTCTTGTATTCAATTTTGAATTTTATTGTTAAGATACAAGGGTTTATTTTTGGTTGATTATTTATTTATTATTGAACTTTTTTCGCGCCTTTCCACCTGTTTTTAGTTTTCACTTCTGTCGGCAGCCCTTATGACTGCCTGTGTTTTTTTAATTAAAACTAAATTAGTTGTAAAATTGTGTTTTCAGAAGTTAAAGATAATCGAGATAATTTAAAGTAAGTACAGGGTATTTAAACGGTAAAGTACAGGGGTATAGCGAAAGTAACCCCGTTCTAACTGGCTGTCCATAAGACACCTCTCTCTTTGTCTTATTTACTCCTCTCCATTTTAAGGCTCGTCTGGCAATACACAACGCTGTACTAGACCCCACTTTAATGTTTGTGAGAGCTGGGTTTGGTAAAAGCATGCTAGTAGAGTTAATGTCGTTGAGACACAATCCTTAAGAAGTATGTTAGGCGTGACTTTGACTTGATTAAAGAAAGTGTTATGATGGAGGGAGGGATGTGACTAGAATTGAGAAAGGTATGCTTCGGTGGTTCAGACATGCTGAAACTATGAATGAAGAGAATAACGAAACAAATTTATGTTGCAAAAGTTGGTAGTATTGGCAGAGTAGTCCCAGGAGAATTGGTCAGATTAGTAACTTACTAAAAAAGGGCGGTATAAGGAGTACTCGTAACCGACAAGCATCTATGCGTAGATGTATCGATGTAGAAGAAGCGTGAGGCGTGTAAGGATCGCGCCAAATGCAAATCTGTGATATTTGTCTACTCCTCTGGGTTTCGGGCGTGAGTGATTTATTTATTTTATTCCAGTACACCTTTACACATAGAGGTTGGCATAAAATCCATTATTCTTTTGATGATAACGGATGTAGACAAAAAAAAGTTTATCTGAACTGTTCCATATTCAAACAAGCGTGTTGCGGACGTATGTTGAGCATGTTCACGCGAACCTATAAGATTTTCCCCCTACCCTATATATTTGTCAGTTGAAAAGAAATCATCCTGTATATAATCTATTCTATCAAGATCGCCAGGGTGATGTAATCTGCGCTATCTATAACAATAACTATCATAATTGAATTGGCGGGGGTCACTAGGCGCTCGATGTTCGATCTCGGAGGAAGTGCAATCAAAAAGAAAACCTATTGGTTGCGGTGAGTACATTTTTTGATGATTTAATAGGTTTAGTTATTACCCAATGGTCGAAATTCGACCAAAGTTGATGAAATAAATTAGTCAATTTAATAACATCATCTGTTATTTGTTCATGAACATGATTAGATAATATGTAATGTACATTTATAATTCACAAGTGGGTTGCTAAACTAAATATAGGGCTAACATTGTTAATTCGTAAAAACCAAATTAGATTGAACCCTTACGTAACTCGCCGCCGATTCTAGAGGTCAAGTTTATGTGGCGTGTTATCTAACTGGAGTCAATATTCTGGTGTACTTCAACATAAACTTGACCTCCAGCATCGCCAAGGGGAGTTACGTAAGGGTTCAACCTAATATAGGACATAGGTATTTAAGAAATAAGAGATACTTTTAAAGTATAAACTTTATATGTCTTGTTGTATCTTAGACAAATACAGAAGTTTTTAGTTTATAAACCTATAGATGTACTATGAAATATGCTGCTGCTGCATCAACCTGATTATATTCTTCATTGTACTTTACTCAATCAAAATAAAAAAAATTAGTATCAAAAAAATTATCTAAGGATAATTTCTTTGATACTAATGATATTTGTAAAATTTAAACAACTCATTGATTTAAATTTGTATTTTTAACTTATTTAGTTCTAATAACATTAATTACACACACGCATACAAACAAACACAAAGATATGTTTTACATATTAGTCACAGTTATCGTTAGAGTATTTGTAAATCATACCGTTCGTAGCTAAATAGATGGCGTCTTCGTTGAGCACGATTCCAGACGGCACGAAATCCAAATTCATCAATTTCTTCGGAACTACATTATCCGGTTTGAGCCAGTATAAACCGTCGTTAACTGCTAAAATAACTCTGTTACTCTCATCAACTGTTATAGCTCTAGCAGAATTCTTAGCGATGCCAACAAATTCAATCGGTTCTTGAAAATCTTTGAGCATTACCTTAACGTATTTTGAATCGCATTCATAAAACACATTATCTTCTGCGTCTACCGCTATTATAAACGCGCAAGGTACATATTCAACTCTTCTTTTCTCGTTCTTTTTAGTATCGACTACAAATACTTCGTTATTCGGATAAGTGACGGCATACAAATCATCGCTGTGCGCCGGTTTGTAGAGTTGAACTACATCTTCGTCTTTAAGACTCGCAAATTGAACCTTATCGCTAGCATTTAAAACACCTATTCCATCGTCACTAGCGATGTACACTTTATCACTCTTGATATCTACAGCTGCTGCCTGACCTCTAACATTATCTATTATGATAGGTTCACCATGTCTTAAGATGTACTGATCCATTCTGGTTTGAACATCGTCATTGTGCAGTGATTCCAAATCTATTAACGTGAAGTATAAATCTTTGTTTTTTGGATTATATGCTAAGTTTGTTGGGAGTCCTTTTATAGTTAATATCGAAGTCCTCGTGTAGTGTAGTTCATCGTATATATATGAGCAGTTGTCCGCATATACTGATGATACTACAACCAATATCAGGAACGGTATCATTCTGGATCTCTGGAACCGGAAACAGAGATAGATTAGAGACATTAACAAAACATGAATCTTACAATATGCTCTGTCAACTAATAAAATCCTATACTGCTTGTATAGGATCCTATCTGAGATTTATACAAGTGTATGTTAGTCAAATTAAATAACGAAAAAAACTTCTAAACAAAAACAAAACCGACTTCAAAAGAAACTATATTCAAAAACAAGAAATGCACTTAAAAGTATAAAATAATTTTACGCAATTAAACATAAGAATCAATTATTAATCATATTTATTTTCGGAGTCGGTGTCAGCTGTGTTTGGTAGCGATGGTGTATTGTGGTATGCTTTATTTAAAATTTTGTGTTGGCTTTATCTCAATCGTTCAGATCGTGTTTATAAATAAAAAAAAATATATCAATTTAAAGAACCATGTCGAATATTTTTTCGATAAAATGCTACAAAATGGCTATTCAGTTGAATAGGTTGAAATTTTAACTAACTATATATTATCTATAAAATGATGATGATTGAAAGTTTATATAAAGTTCAAAACAGGACAGTTTCGGAGATTTAGCAAGCATCAGCTAGACACACTGTGCATTGAGATATTCATAGCACACGCACGTATGTCGGAGATGCACGACGCTCCCTGGTAATGGTAATAGCTATATTTGGTAACGCATTATTTACACGTTTATAGACAATTCTTATCTAATATGCTTTGTTAGGTTAGGTTAGTAGGTTATTATTCCCGAGTAGGGTTGGCGTTAGGCGTTAGGCAGGCAGCCGGCCGTAAAAACCGTAGCCCGAAGATTATATAGTATAGACTAGGTCCAGTTTAAACAATCATATGTGATTGTTAAACTGTGCTACGGCCATACTGTGTCGACCCCACATACGCGGGAAAAGGGCAGGGAGATGATGATGAGGTTAAAGTAGTATTAAGTAGGTAATATCATTTCATTCAAGTAAGATTACAGAGCGGGTGAAACCGCGGGGCACAGCTAGTAAGTAATAAATATGTGAATTTTGTGGGTTGCTAGGGTTTAATAGTGGTAGAGTCTGCAACAACATCTGTTGCACGTATGGGCCGGCTCGACCGGAAAGGGGAAGAGGATTAGTCGGGGAGGATATAGATAGGAAATAGAAACATCCTTTTTCCTGTCTATCCCCTCCTCTATCCATTAAAAGTGGGCAACGTATCTCCAACTCGTTTGCTAGTTGAAGTTGATTAAAAAAAGTATTTTAGCCAAGTCCACAAACCCTTCCAGTTATGACAGAAAAGTGCAAAAGTTATAACAAAAAGTGACACATACATCAATCAAAAACATCATACATTGCTTGGCTTTTCACACTGCACACAATACACTAAAGAAGACTAGATTCAGTTTTGATTCGACTTAACCCACGGTCTATAGTTCAGTGTAGGAACTGATTAATTTTGGACCTATCAGAGGTCCGTCAAGTCGCAACCGCGAATTGAACTCACTCACCATGATGAGGAACCTCCGACAGATCTGAACGGTACCTACATCGACCTACATTAATATGAGATAAGCCGTTTTTAATTAATTATTTAGTTAACTCTTTAATGTAATCACTCAAGTTGTTGTACTTTAAGTTAGAACTTGTTACTCAAATATTTTAACTTAATTATTAAGCATGAATTAAAATAAACATCGATATGGAAACTTACGATTAAATCGCTCGATATCCAATCACGAGCGGTGTCCGAGAACTCACAAATACAACTGACAATTCGATAATTTTCTTCTAGCACATACCGCGGGAGCACTGAACTTCTATCAAATGGGGACGATGCTCGTAAAATGGAACAAACGCACAAAATCCTTTGTCTATTCCTTACATGTATTTACAAATTAACTACTTTATTCGTTTCTCCCTCGAATGTATAGAGTTATGTATCAACACGTTTATATTAAGTTCAGTTGCGGAAGGAAGTTCATCGTGCGCATTTCCATTGTAAATTTAAGATATAACATTTATTATTCGTTTAAAGATCTCGAATGAGAATGGGATTAGACTGAGATTGAATCTCACTATTAACTGGTCACATGATGCTTATGAGGACATATAATACAAAATCGGAAAGAAATTTATACTTTTTTTGATGAAATAAAATTATGCATACATCTACTGTAATATTTACGGCCAAAGTAGCGAAAGACCTAATCAAAAGTATTAATCTTGCCCAGGTATACAGTACAGCATTTGCATGGATTAGCCATTGCGATGGATATCACTTAGGTAAAATGATTGAATCAAAGCAAGAAACTTCTGGTTCGTCTTGTTTCTATGTCCAGGAGTTCATTGCATCAGACTTGTGTAACTAACTGTGTGGTGTGATACTAATGGAAGTGGCGTCTGTTTTGAACTGTTGACAGGAAAAATGTAACATGTCCCCGAATGACTATAACTGGGCAATTATTTTCGACCTCTAGAACAACGAAGCAACTATCTTCGTCGTGTTATTCCATTTATTAGTGCTTTAACCGTTTATTATATTAATAAGAACTTGCGTTTGTTTACTTTGATCATGGTAGTGAGAAATAACAATAGTTTTTGACATTGACACCTTAATATTTATCTTGAGAAACTTGACAGCTCCAGCTACATTGGGTTTGAGTTGACAGAGCATAGAGGGCGCTTAGCCTAAGCCTACTTGCTTGGAGGGTGAGGGAGGGGAGACGCTTGGGAGCGTCATCGTCGTCGTCCCACAATTTGAAAGAATTGGTAGGTCCTAAGGCTCTAAGTTCGCAAAAGTCGACTCTATGTGGTAATCTGGCACAAGGGTCCTCGGCTTACGCTGCTATTTAGATCCTGGGTGTTTTAGAATGACGTCACAATGATAATTAATACTATCATGTGTACGAACGTATAATAACACCGTCTCATATGCCGCATATGATTGGCATGCAGTGTTACAGTTTTTTATCCACGCGATGTTGAAATTGTCCCGCCTTTGTTTTTGTTATTGTCACCCGCGAGTGGTTTCTAGAAACTGTTTCCAGTGTGTACAGTTTTATAGAATATATTACATAACTATTACCATGATACGTGTCTCCTATGTTCATGAGTTTATATCTCAAGAGTGGAGTCGAAGAAAGAGCCGATTTAATTGATATTTGATTTGTTAGGTTTGTCTCCACCTCAAATAGCACAATAACTAATAAAAAATATATCAAGAAAAGCCGTTTTTTATACATTTTTCGTGTCGTATGGTGTAAAAAGGATAGCGTAATTAAAAAATAAAATAGCTATTGTTTGTCATTCACACGTTAATGAAAACATGTAACGTGAACTACGGAAAAAACGGTCCAACGACGTTTTCGAGTCTTCACTTTTCGCCCCCTAATAATATATCTGCTACTTTTTGTGTTATTTAACCGATTCATTGTCTTTGAAAATGCATTTATTGTAACAGTAGAGAATTCGAGAGTAAGCATGATTTCGTTAGTCATAAAAATTGTCGTGCCGTATTAAACAATGGATACGTGACGCGATCGATTCGTTCACGCGCCGCCGAACATTGCGTGTGCGCTCGGCGTTGAACAACAGAATTATGTAACTCAAATGCATCCCTCGGTGATGTTTGTACACATACTTTCTTCATTGATCACTTTCTATTAGTGATTGTGTGACCCAAGTTTTTCTGTCTTTTTGCGTAAACAAAACTGCACTCAAAAATATTTCTACATTAGCGTCAGCAGAAATCTTTTAAGGATTCTCTATATCCTAAGGATGAATAAAATTATGTTATATTTTACCAGAGGTAACTCGCATATTGCCACTTGATCATACATATACTAGCTGTGGACCGAGCTTCGCTCTGCGGTGTCTTTTATATGTAAGATCGTGTTTTTTTAATACAGCGCCATCTAACAAAATTTTTAAATATCAGTAAGTTAGCCTTTGACAACGCTCCAACAATAGATAATGCAAATACCTATCAAAAGATGGCGCACATAAATATTATGCGCTCACGGCCGTAACCAAGAAGGATAGAGAAAGATCATTGATTTCAATTTGGCGCGATCATGGCGCACCTCTTTTGCTTCTTCTACATCCATACATCTACGAATACATGCTCGTCGGTTACGGGCACTTCTTATATCGTCCTCCTTTAGTATGTCACTAATCTGATCAAAATATGTAATTTCTCCTAGGGCGTCCCCTGCCGATACTGCCACTCACTTTTGCAACATAAATTTGTTTCGTTTTTATTTCTATTAGTATACCTAACATATTTTATTTCTGGTTTCAGGTATTCGAAAATAATGTGGTTGACATTAGCAATGTCGTGTTACATTGCGCAGTTGGTACCAGCGAAAGAATTGATCCGATCACCAAACAGCTATACGTCCATCTTCAGGGAGGAGCAAGTCATATTCTCGTCAGAGTTCAACATAACGAGTATATTGGTACCGGCAGACAACACTAAATACGTACCGGCCGATGTATCTGACATACCATCAATTTTCTTCACAATATCCAATCCTAGATTAGAAGGTGGAACTTGTATATATGTGCTTGAAGGTCTAGCAGCTTATGAAGTGCTCGAAGGAGGCAGAGATACCACAGCAGACTATAGTGCAGATAAATCAGTGTACTTCGGTGCCAGAGACGGTCTTTACATATACGATGGGGATACACTATCCGCTAAGAAATACGGACCCTTCGACGATGACATTTCACAACTACAAAAAGCGAATAACACAGATGCAATATTTATATTAAATTCAGAAAGAAAAATCTACAAGATCGAAAAGAATGGTACAGTCAAAACTAAAATTCAATCAATTCTCTGCGCCCTAGAATTTGTTTTGGACACATCTAATAACATTTACTACATCGCTTGTGATGACCGCATGCCTCACATCGCCAGATACGACGGCAGCTACATCAGTTACGTCACAACTGTAGGTGAGAACTTCAAAGAGATAAAGTTGCTACGACCCGCTTTTATTATGGACAAATGTGTTCCCTTCTTCGCCGACGGTGGACTGTACATCCTCCACGCAAATGGTACGAGTGAGAAAAAGGATTTCTACATCAGGGAGAGGCCTACGGCGTACAGTATTGATGCCACGTTGTACCTTGTGGCGGCGTTGAACGGGAAGATTTATGAGTTCAATGTTATGGAGGTTTTGTTGAAATCTATGTTCGGGGTTGTATCACATTGGCCGAGTGACGTCACGAAGATTATCATGTCGATCGTTGAAACGGCGAAAGACAACGTCTACAAGGACTGGACGAGCGTTATGGATCAATGATGTCAGATTTACATCTAAGTGCTCCGTTAAATTTATCAAAATGGCTGTTTCTGTTATTGTTTGTACAAATTAAATTGATCAAGCATAATAAACTTTGAATGCATCTTTAAGATTTACAGGTGTTTATCAGAGAATGTTAAATTAAATTAAGTGAATAAATGATTTTATTATTGTTTATCTTTGTTTAACATTACTTCTGTGGTTCTGATTTCATACCGATGTTGCCACCATATTGCATATTTTTAATTTCATCTTCTCTCTAATAATTTTATGAGATCGTAATGCAATCCTCGATATATTATCTTGGTCCTTCTGTCTATATATTTGTTTTAAATATTAGTAAATTATTAAAATAATTGACTAATATTTTTTTAAACCATTCCACCTAAGCTTAAAAGCTTGTGCTAGGATATGGTTCTCTACAATAGTCGAATGGCGGATTCTAACCCACGACCTCAAGACCGGCAGTCCTTACCCTTAACCATTAGGCTATTGGCGCTTCAAATAGTGTACAAGATGTTTGAAAATGGTGCGCACAACAGAAGGTTGCTCGTTTATTAGCCGACTTCAAAAGAAGGAGGTTATCGATTCGGTGGGGTTTTATTTTATTTTAAATGTGTTGATTATCAAGATAATTTAATGTTGATTATAATTGCCCTTTGAATTATATCATTCTGCCAAATAGTTTAGAAGATATCAAGAGATTAAACCACAAAATAAGTAAAAACTACGCGCAAGTGATTTCAAAAGCCGCGCAGTAGAGGGCTAGGCATAGCGATATGTTTAGTACTATGTACTATTGTTTGTTTTCATGTATTATAGACACTTAAAAGTTAAAAAAAAACTACGTTTTAAAAAAACCGACTTCACAAACTAAAAGTACAAAATAACTTAATAAAGATTTAATTGAATACATCTCTTATACAAA
>JWHW01055646.1:0-22289 GCA_000931545.1 Papilio glaucus
ATTCCAAAGACCCATTCGTTTCGTTTGACGGCCGGCTATTTGTCATTCACTCGTACAAGGGTGTGAGAATATCCTGATATTTTTTTATCTTACAAATACAAACCACTAGACAGACAGGATGTTTATCTGATAACCAGTAATAACTAAGCTTAATAACACAGGTACATTTTATTAATTGTGTAACACGTACAGATTAATTCATTGACATCTAATTAGGTATGCTTCAGTGGTTCGGGCATGTTGAAGGGATGAATGAGGGGAGAATAATGAAACAAATTTATGTTGCAAAAGTGAGTGGCAGCGTTGGTAGGGGACGTCCTAGGAGAACTTATATCGATCAGATTAGTAACATACTAAAGAAGGGCGATAAAAGGAGTACCCGTAACCGACGAGCTTGTATGCGTAGATATATGGATGTAGAAGCGAGAGAGGTATGGCAGGATCGCGTCAAATGGACATCCATGATCTCTGCCTACCTCTCTGGGTTACGGGCGTGAGCGTGTATTTGTTATTTATTTATCTAATTAGGTTTGCTAATGTCTCAACATATGGAGTTCATGTTGTGCCATGTCACAGTTTTAATTGTTTAATTGAATGTATTTTAGTCTCAAACAAACTAGTTTGGTAAAGAAGTTGAAAAAAAATATTAATTTGTATTTGAATTATGTAATTAAAAAAAGTTATTAGTACACGCTGTTCTGATTTCAAATCGAAGCTCACATCACAAGCATGTAGTGCTACAAATATGTAAATAAATTATCTACTGCAATTACTACGACGTGGGCGGTGCGTCGTTAGTTATTCTTGAAATGAAATCAAACGCATACTAATCGTGTCGTGCAGCACCGTGCGGCACCGTGCGGCACCGTGCGGCACCGTGCAGCACCGCGCAGCATCGCGCTGCGCCACTCGCGTCTTATCTCACATCTATTCAATTACTGAGTCGAGCTTCCATTTCACCTTCACAAATAGTAGACCTCCATATTCTCCGCACGAGTTGAAAATAAATACGTTTTCAATTTTTCTCAAATTAAATTTGTTTCGAAATAAATTAAAAACTAGAATCTTGTTATAATAAAAAATCAGAGTAACGTCAAATAATATTGTTATTGCGTTTACAAATATAGACAATATTTTCACAATTTTATGTGCATATATTGTAACAATTATTTATAAAAATATATGCATTATGTATATAGCAGGATGATGAGCGGTTTATTTCAAATCAGGAGACCGCTGATTGAACTCCAGGTGACGGGGAGACAATGTGCGATAAGATTTGAAAGACGGAGTAAGGAAAGAGTAAGGAGGTAAGGTTGGCATGGCATCTCCATGAAAGTTAACAATAGTCACAGCGCTCGGCGATGTGTCCTGGTGGCCGGAGGTTGTATACGCTGATCATTCTGCACTTCCTCTGGAATCTCCTCAGCCTCCTTTTATTCCTCTCACGAAAAGCATTTTAATAGTGATAGAGCCCGCAACATCTGTTGCACGAATGGGCCGGCTCGACCGGTGAAATACCACGACCTCACAGAAGTCAGGCGTGGAGTAGAAGTGTGCGTTTCGCCTGATGAGTGATGTGCTGCAGACTCATATTTAGTCCTCTCCTCTTTGTTCTCTTCCTTATTAGAAAAGGATGAGAAGCGGATGAGGATTTGACAGGAGAGGATGTGGATAGGAAATAGAAATATACTTTTTCCTGTCTATCACTACATTTTATACTCATTAGATTGTTGTAGATGCCTGTGGGTGGCGGTCACTTAATATCGGGTGATCTGCTTGCTTGTCTGCCACCTGCTTCCATTAAAAAAGAACCACGAGCGCTACTTTACAAGTTAAAGAAGGTAGCTCGGATGCGCGAGGAAATAATAAATTTGTAAATGTCAACATTAGTTTCGCCGACTGCATAACCCTAATGGGGGGTCAAAGAAAATAATTATCTCAATCTTAGTGGTTTAAATTTTCTAACTAGTAGTGTTTCATAGTACATACAATTCCACTTATGTACTATGAAGGCGCTGGTACTTGCCATCAGTAAATTTATGTAAATTTTATATACTTATAAGAAAAAACAGTTTTAATATTCATACTGCTTTAAACATAATTTACACCGTACTCGAATAATCGTTGAGGCTTACATCAAAGTTAAATATAAAAAAACACTAACCAAACCCAATAAAAATTGAACAAATCCCTTCAAGAGCACTCAGCACACAAAACAATCACATGGTCGCACAAAAATCAGATTAATAATATTTTACACTACACTTTAGTGAAACACGAATAAGTTTTAACGCGCGTTCGTAGCGACGACACGGCGACACACGCACGGCCATGCAGAGCGACGCGGGCACACTGACGCCGCGCCGCCTGCTCGCCGGCACGCGCCGCCGCTTCCCAGTGCAGTGCCTGCTGCCTACCCTACCTAGTGCCTAATCCAGCAGCCAGCAGCTATAAACACTGAAAATCCTGCAATGTTAGTAAACTACAAACAATGTTTTGATTAAAAATATTAACGAGTATTGAAGAGTTCACAAATATTTTTTCCGAACTTGCAATGAATGGAAATTAATCGTTAATATTAAACATAATCTCAATTACAGCCCCTCTTCCCCCTCGTATTCCCTCATTAGAACACTCTTCCAGTGGCCTCAGCAGGTATCGGGATCTTTGACACGGATATGACGAGCGGTTTGATCTACAGCCAATAAGATTTTTTTTACCTACGCTCCATTCATCATACGTAACTATATAAATCAGCGAGAGAACATTTTGTTTTATCCCCGGGCTAGAAAGCCTTTCTAGCCTAATTTCTTTCACTGGATTTGGACAAAGTAGACGGAGTCTTTTTATCTAGAGGACGTTTAGAATAGAGGTGAGAGAAACAGGTACCTTTCGGTCACACAAATGAAATAAACAAATAAAACAATAAATGTAGACTATTAAGAAAACATATCTTTATCCCGCGCTATGCGACGTGACCCCGCGGCGGCGCGCTTTTTTCTTGTTTCCCCCGCCCGCGCTCGCGCCTCACGGTCCACGTTTATTTTCAAAACCCTTTTTGCATTCCCTTACAATAATCCCATTGTTAATAAATTGCAACTCGCTTTGTGAATTCTTGTTATAATAAATCACATTTGCTACAGAAATATAAACAAAATAACTTGAATTAAATAACTACATGAATTTAATCACCACGATTAAATTAACTTCATAAAGTCGCAACAATAATAATTGATAAAGTCGGAGCACACCTTGCTGATATAATAAATACGAAAGTTTGGATGGATGGAAGGAGGGATGGATGGATATTTGTTACTCCATCGCGCCAGAACGGATGAACGGGTTCGCATGAAATTTGTCACGAGATTGTATTCTGGAATAGCACATAGTCTACTTTATATCTTGGAAAAATGCACAGTACCTACGGAATAGCTTAACAATAGCTGTATCCGACATGAACCGTGTATATTAATGAAAGATTTTGTTTAAATCGCGAAATAGAGTTTAGCGCACTTAATTTAAGAAGGCTTGACATATTTACAGTTACAAAAAGTGAACAATAGAAAAAAATTACAAAATTAAACTTTTCTAGAGGTTCTAAAATGTTTTAAAACATTTTTGTCTTCCCTCCTTCAGATTAAGCAGTAGGAATTTTGGTTCTCACGTGCTGTCACTAGATGGCGTTTTACGCAGAACATCTAATCTTTTTATTATATATTAATTTGGATGAATGAATGTTACTCAAACGCCAGACCGGCTAAACGGATCTGGATGAAACCCACATACATGTAGCTAGGGATTAGCGTATAGGATTTCTTTCCCGCCAGTATTGCAGCATCCAAAAGCCTTTTACTCGTTGTCACCAGTGGTTGTCATTGTCACAAATGAAAAACCTACGTGGTATTTCACGCAAGTAAGTAGTCTTTGTGTGTAATTGTGGCCTACGTTGCCGCCATAATCAGTCGCGTGTTATGTATTGGTCGCATAGTCGCATAGTATTGCGCCGCGTCGCATTCCGTCGCTCACCTAGGACACAACTATATGCATATCGCCCACATTATCATATTTAATCAGGCCGTTCTCACACATGCACGTCAAAATTATCTCGCGAACGAAGTCACGGGCAACCACTAGTTCATAAGTTTTAGTTAAGATAAATAAAAAATATCCTTATTATGATTATTTTATTAGGATTATAGATAATATTTTTAATGTACTGTGGTATGATTAGAGACAATAACGATGCATTATGAGAGAGGGGCGCGCTGCGCCTGCGCAAGGAAAGTCCAATATTTGTAGACATCATTATTGTAAATCAATTTGTGGTGTTCACCGCAAAACCTCTAATGTACGATTGTTGATCAGCTCACACAATGTTTGACATTAATCTCCCAAGGCGATGTCATTGTTTTCCCTTGCGGTGTTTCATGATTATTAGAAATGAGTATGCTCACTCAGCTACGAATGTTTATGTTTTTGACGAATGATTTAATCTTTGTAGACTTCGTAGACATTCTCGTGAATGTTGGTTCAATGTTATGTATAATTAGAATTGACAATAAAGAGGTAAGCAGAATTAAAATTTCTGTGGACCAAGAAGATCAAGCTTTTTCTGTGGATTTCAAAATTTGATGTCATGTTTTGTTTTTTTAAAGGTCTAGAGAATCTAATTTCATGCTACTCATTGTCTGCACTATCGACCTAAATTTGGACAGAGTTTTTACATTTTTGCAAATTATTTTCTATATTCAACGAAGCGTAAAAAATGGAGTAAGTAGCAAAGTTTTTACGTTGACACAAGTATTACACGGACAGTTTTTGTTAGACAAAAACTATTTGAGTTATTCCTCGTCACGTGATGCGTGAAATTAAAATTATGAGCTAGTGTCAAACATGAGTCACTCGGTGCAGAGACGAGTTCTATAGTTCTGCGGGGCGACTCAGCTCGCATGTAGGTAGTCTTATTTTCATATAAACGAACTAAAAGGTTAGCTCCAATGATGTGTAAGATATATGTGTTGCTGCTAAAACTTTAAATCATCTCCATCATCAACTCTTTCCTTCTTTCTCCTTATATAAATAAAGAAATATGCGCTCACGCTCGTAATCCAGAGGGGTACGCAGAGATTATGTATTTCAATTCGGCGCGATCCTGGCACACCTCTCTCGATTCTTCTACATCTATACATCTATTCTCGTCGAGTCGTTTTTCCTTACATATGAACAATATTCTTCTATTTCCACGCCAGCAACACATCTTTTTTTTTGTGAGTATAAGATGTTTGTGTGGCGGTAGGCTTTCTCCTTTGCCCTGTTCCTAATTTCATAGCAGTTAATTGTAAGATGTAACAAACACTTTCAACGCAATATATTATATTTTACTCTATACCTTGAATGGCCTAGGAAATAATTTTAGACGGGCGCATTAAGTGTGCATAGCATATAAGTACAAAACGCAAAACAAGCAAGGCACCTTGTTAACTGCTCAAAATGGCATAAAATCTGATAACAGCAGCTTACAGAAGCTACAGTACAGTACAGCCCTTATAGGAAGCACATACTGACCCGCCGGCCGCTGCCAGAGAACAATACAATTACATGTTATCGTCAGCACAACGGACGAGTGGATTACACGCAATGCCCCTGCTCGCAAACCGGTCTACGTCTATCGATCCTCATGAAGCTGTTTCCGCATGAAATAAGCCAATAAAGGTTTTCAATAAACAAATAAATAATTCAAGTACTTCAGAGAATTTATTAAAATAAAAAGCAATGGATAAGTAAAAATAAATACATTTAATAGAGGCGGAGCTAGCAACATCTGTTGCACGAATAAGCTGGCTCTACCGTTGAAATACCACGACCTCACAGAAGACAGGCGTAAGTAGTATTTCTGCATTTCGTCTGATGAGTGAGGTGCTGAAGGCTCAATTTCTGAACCTCTTACTTTCAAATCCTTTGCTAATAAGGATAGGAAGGGAAGAGGATTAAACGGAGAGGAGATAAATGGGGAAAGAAAATATCATTTTTCTGTCTAACCCCTCTTCTATCCATTAAAGGCTGGCAGTGCATTTGCGACTCATTTGCTTGTCGCGGATGATGAGTAGCGGTCTCTTAGTATCAGAACCGCTTGCTCGTGAGCCACCTTGTTCTATAAAAATAAAAACCACTAAAGGCGGGAAGTAACTGGTGAGCAAGATACCAGATGTAATCATCCACATATCGTATCTTCCAGGTTTCATGATGACATCCAGTCGACGGAGCCAACGCCTCACTTTTAACATTTAGCTATATCTCGTGGTCAAATGAGCAATCAGATTCTATGCTGACTGCACGAGGTTTTTAAGCTGTCATTTTCATCTACTTATATGCCATTTATATTGATGTAATTACATTTGTGTCAATTATCGCTCGGCATTGCCGTGCGCGGCCGTCACACTCTCGTTACCGCCGCTAGCGCCGCGTGCACACATTCATTGTCTATGGCAAATTTTTTATCTGCAGTAAAATTGCTCTGCTCATCGGAAAGCACGACATTATGTGCAGATTGGAGATTCGATGTGGGGAGCAAAAAAGTTCAACTATTCTATAATTATGACACGCTCTACAATTATAAAGAACGGCTGCGTGTACAGTTACTACATTCCATAGGTTTTAATTTGAATTATTGCTTACTAATAGCAACATTTCGGAATGTTTTATAAAATAGCTTTTCAATGCAAAATTAAAAAAAAAAAACAAAGATTGAAGCGGATCGAAGTTAAAAATTTCATCTCGATTGAATTTGCTCTGTTTTCTTTGCAATTAAAAATGTAATGTTACTTTTTTTTCCCAAAAACATCGTTTAAAATTTAATCTATATATTGAGGGGCACACAATAACGACATATATAATATATGTAATATATCCATCATATTTTACAAAGTACCAAGACAGTAATTTATAGGTTACCAAGTCTGTTATAAGTATGCTAATCAGCGTTTGGGGAGTTGGACACCAATGATGAAACTCACTCTTCGATGAAAATCCTAGCCAAGCATAGCTTCTTCGACTGTCCATAGCATTCCAATGCTGTTTAAAACACTATAATTTACGATTACAAAGCGTGATAGCTTTGTAAATTTATGGTGTGTCTTGTGATCAACTCCGATATTACGGATACCAATATTTTCCAAGGGGTAAACACTTCGAAATAAATGTATCTAAAATGTTAAGGCCGTCTCAGCTGCGTCTTAAAAATCAGCACGTATACACCTCTGGCATTAGTTTCGAGTAATCTCTAAAAATGTCTGTTAGAAATCGCGCGAGCGTGATTTACGCGCGCGACCAATTACAATAACGCTACACTAACGCTCATGAATAAATTAGCCGCAACCGGCTCGATATCACTAATTTATTCGGCAACACAATGAAAACCGTTTTGTGTTTGTATTTTATTTATATTTCGTCGGACGAAATAAAATTTATTATTTAGATTCTGATGAATTTATTGCAATAAAACCGCAAATTGCTCAAATCATATTAGATTGCGACCACACGTAAGATATACCGCTATACGCAACTTCATTAGTCGCTTGGAAAAACACAAAGATTGGCATTAAATTAAAATGAAGCAGCGGTAGTGCAGGGGTGGCCAACTTTTTAACTTTACGTACACACGTATTTCGGTTCGCTGTTTGTCTAGTCTGATACACTCGATACTCGTCATATGAGGACCGTTCGAAACCACACTAGCTCGGCGAATTTGACGATCGGAGACCGATTTTCCATACTTACAAAGTGATCAGTGTTTGCTGCGACTGTCAACTACAATAGAAGGTAAAAAAAACGTTCAACTGTGGTAGAGCCCGCAACAACAGCCCGGTGAATACATACCACGTCCTCACAGAAGATAGACGTGAATTTCCCTTCCCCATCAATTTTTATTTAAGAAAAGATGGGAAGGGGAGATTTGACCAGAGGGGATAACTAGAAAAAGGAAATATCGTTTTACTGTTTGCCCTATCCTCTGCCTGTTAACGGTAGGCAACGCATCTGCAATTCATTAGGTTATAGCAGACGCATAGGGGTGGCGGTCGCTTGAGGTCGGATCGCTTGCTCGTTTGCCATCTTCTATTATATATAAAGAAGTGGGAGTTTATATTTGATTTGGATAAGATGATTTTTGAATATAATTATGAAAGAAATTTTGCAATAAATTAATATTGCAAATATAAATTCAGTGTCCGGTCCGGTGCGCCGGGCGGGCTTCGATACGGATCTTCGCTGAGCGTACCGTTACGTCTTAAGCGAAATTAAGATACCGTGTTATAGTCCCTAATTTAATCTTTGTTGCTGTACACAATGTATATGTATATATGAAGCACAAAACGTTCCAAGGAAGTTAGAGCTAATCAGTCATCCTGCAAGATATTTTTCATTTCTTGTTTACAATGCGAGTCTTTTCATCCATTCGAAAAAAAATCTTTGACATTGTCTATAATAGAAGAGGTAAATCGATACCATAGATATGCGCGACAACCATATGAGTTGCAGATTCAGGCTTTGTATAGAACAAAGAGTATATAAGGTAAAAGAGGGGATGATAGGAGGGGATAAGGGATAAGTCATCGGCTTTTTACTCATCTGATCAAATCGCGGAAGTCTTTAGTCGGTATTCTTTGAGGCCTTAATACTTTCCCGCTCTAACCGGCCTGTCATGCTATCAGCTGTTTTGTGGATCTTTTGCTCTGAGTGAGACAGATGATATATGACGCTTTTGCTCTGAGTGAGACAGATGATATATGACAGATCCATTTCAACTGGATCTTACTAAAATTCTTTCGTGATTTATTCGAAACATTACTATGACTTTTCGACCAAGAGAATACCGAATATGGTAAGTTTCACAAAGAACGTAAGAACTACGTAACGTAACGTTAAGGTATGTTTTAGTTTCGGTTATAATAAAATAGCATTCTTTTCTATCAAATTATTTTAATGATGTTAATTAATTAAGATTATTTTTTGTGTTTCCGTCTCTCGTCATAATATCTTGCGTGCGTGTCTCTGACGTCAGATCTAGCGTGTTTTTTATCATTGTTACTATTAGATTTGTCATAATACTTTCTTCTTGGGTCACCTCTTTCTCTGTCATCCCTTCTTGTATCTCTAGAGCCATGATATTTCTCATGTCTTCGGCTATCGTGGCCGTAGTCCCTTGTGCTACTGGACGAGTCGCTGGATGAGCTTCTGTGCCGCTGATCGCTGCTGTGACCATATCGGTCATACCTCACTCTCCTATCTTCGTCTCTATTCACATTTTTAAAATTATTGGATTTGTCGTTAGCAAATTGTGTTCGTTTGTTTCTGTTCGAATTCGTGTTGTCTCTATGTGCGTGTTGAATTTCTGAACTTTTTTCCAAATAAACAATCCTCCTGCCCGTATTTTTAACATGTCTGTCAGTATATTTGGACGTTTTATAATACCCGCTTTGTTCTTCTCTATCCCTAGTTCTTTTATCTGTATTGTCAACTTTTTCCCTCTTTATTCTTACATCGCTCTCCCTACTTTCGTCTTCCGTGTTACCACATTCACTTTCAGTGGAACTGTAACTGTATTGAGAGTCGGGTTCAGCCTTTTCGACTTTAATAAACGCACTAGATCCGTTATTAGTGTTACTGATGGGCCTAGATATGTTACTATAATCCCTTTGTTTCTCTAAGTCTATATCTGGTGAATTCATTCTTTCTTGTTTAATCAAGACATGAGATTCTGAATTCCTGTTATTTGTATAACCTAGCGAAGTCTGAGCTCTTCCAGATCTAGGATCTCCCTCTGAAGTTTCCAATCTTTCCGATTTAATATGTATTCTCTCCACTCTACTTCTATTTACACTATTATATGCATTATGATAACTTTGCGATTGTCCCTCTTCAGCTTCTCTACTTCTTTTTGTACTGCAATTCTTCCTTCTATCTCTTGACACCTTTTCTGAAATTCTCGAATCTTCGGACTCATCGGAAGTGTAAGATTCCCTATTCCTCTTTCTCCTGTAACCTCCCTGTGTTTGCTTTTCCTTTGTTTTTCTTTCTGATCTATCACTGGAGTTATATTCTCCATACTCGTTTCTTCTGTGACTTGGCCTATGTCTATCTTTGGCTTCACTCACAAAGTGTTTTTCTCTTAGCGAATCATTCTGTTTATAGTTCTCTCTATTCCTGACTTTTTCATGATTAAATGAGTGATAATTATCATGTGGTTTGTGCCTATCATTGCCATGATTTCCAGAACTTTGGGTTCTTTTTAAATTGCAGGCAGTATTAAAGGTCGAACTATGTCGGACCGTTTCTCGAATGGGTGACTTGTAATATCTACTTCTTCCATGTCTGTCCCTACCTTCTTCGTTTGGACATTCATTTCTCGCCTCTTTATTACGAATAAATATTTCTCGATCTCTGTCTCTTGTGGAACTTGATGGAGTAGAATAATCATTTCTATTACATCTTTCACTTTTTGTTGAGTTATTATTCTCTTGATGAAGTAGACGAATGGGGGCAGTTTGTGAAGATTCCTTAAACTGTGACGTTTCTGAATAGAACTCCATCTAAAAGAAAATCAAACATTACTTCTTTCGACATAATCCAAATGAGTTAATTTTTTACATGACAGTCAAATGAATTGCCAATTTCAGCTTATCGAAATTATTAAATATGAGACCTGAGTTTTTATGACGTCCCGCAGCACGTCAGAGTAGTTGCGCGTCTTGGCCGCCATGCGGTACTTAGTGCGACGCCGCTTCATATCGCGGAGCTCGGCCAGGATCTCCACTCGGGACTTGACTTTACTTCCTCCCTCATCATTATTATGGCTAAAATAATATATTGATTAGAACTTATGGTGTCGCCATTAAAAAAAACATGTGTAATTAGTAGTTGCACAACGCTGATACTCTGCTAATTTCAATGATTACATCCACTACTTGTTGCAGTATTCTAATCACATCCCACCATATTAAGACTATTTCTCAGACATGCTTAGCAGCCAAATTGATTAACTGAGATGTGCTCCATGAAACTTTAAAACAATTCCTCGAACATTGAGAAAATATTTTACTAAAATAATTATCACACCTGGGCAAAGCCAAATCTGCCAAATCATGGCACGAGGGCACCGCCTGCACCACAGCATCGTGGATGGCGCGTCTCTCGTCGGCCGTGTAAGTGGCCTGCAAGCGGTCCAAGCTCCACGGCTCCAAGTATCGACTCTCCCATTTGTTTCCTTACATTGAATTTATTGAGGAAATCATTGAAAAATAAAAGAAAATGCTCTTTTATTGTACATTTTAAGCACTGTTAGTATCACACAGAAATCACACTTGTGTACATGCACCTGTACTGTCACAATCTACCGCACAGATTACATCGGGCAAAGTAATTTGCATTATATATTGCATAGTATTTGTAGGCAGAAATACTGCAAGTTACAGTATACTTAGGTGAAAAACACCTATGAATCAAAAAAAGCAGCTACATGAAAAAAGTAAGGTAAATTTACTTGGCTATGTCGATATCTATGAACTTATAAAAAGGATACAAATCAAGACAAACATTGTTTTCATAGTTGGAGACAAACAAAAATATCTGCTGTAAAAGGAAAGTTCACATCAATTTATACACTTACAAGAGAATTTATGTAAATACATAAAACATGAGTTTTGCAAGGAATTATTGTATTTAATTATTAAAATATTCTAAGCTCTTAGACATTATTATTATGTTATTTAGTACAATTTTAATTACAGAGAAATAAAGTAATACTTATCATTGTTTTAGAGTGAACAAAAATACTTAACCCTGTTTTTGATTTACATAAATTCTATAACTAAAGTTGCCATATATAGTATATAAAAAATACACCATATGTACCTCTCTTAAACAATGGGTTGCATCTTGATGCATCATTCAGTATTGCGAAAATTTGTTGAGTACCTGCATTAAACAGAAAAATAATGTTACATTTTAGTAATTCATGTATTAAAATAGTACCATCAATACATATATGTATATATATAGATATAGATGCCCTCATGCCCGTAACCCAGAGAGGTAAGCAGAGATTATTTGGTGCGATCTTCTACATCCATATACTTGGACATACCCTCCCAACACTGCCTCTCACTTTTGCAACATAAATTTGTTTCATTAGTCTCTCTTCATTCATCCTTTCAACATGTCCAAAACCATGAAGCAGCTTTCTCAAATCTAGTCACAACATCCACTTTAAGTCCATTTTTCCTTATAACACTATTTTTAATCCTATTATTCAATATCTTGCTTAAAATACTTCTTATGGATTGCATCTCAACAAAATTAACTTTACTAACATGTTTTTCCTGCCAAACACAGCTCTCACTTCCATTTATTAAAGTGGCTAATACCGCATTGTGTATTGCCAGACGAGCCTTCATAGACACATGCTGACATTTCACTTCTGTACTTACAGCATCATTCATTTTATTTCCAACATTCACTCATTGTTCAAAAATTTTAACATGTCTACCATCTCTACTAAACATATATTCCAAATATGCAAACTCATCCACCTATTCCACATCTTTGCCATAAACAATTATATCAATTACTGTCTTACTTTGTTCTTGTTTAAACATTATCATAAACATTATAAGCCTTTTCCAAACCTATGAAGGTGTAGAAAACTTTTTGATTCACAGAAAAACTTTTCCATTATCATGTGTAAAGAAAAAAATCCGATCCATGCAACCCATTTACTTACTAAAACCTGCTTGCGCATCCTTCATTCATTCATGACTCTTTCAATCAGTCAGCAAGAAGGCCGATTGCTTTATTATAATATTACACCTTAGTCATCAATCATTACACAACATGTAATGATTCACTCACTTAATTTCACTAGCGTGTTTGCATTAATATCCAATGGACAAGGCAACAATTCATCATCTTCTGAATAGCGTTGCAATTTAATGAAACACTTCCTTTCGTGCGATTCTATCTTGTCCAGTGGCAGTTTGTGATTATTGTCGTAGCGGCAAGTTCCCATCGACACATCCTTCAACAAAATAAAAGAACAATATAAGTAGGCAACGAAGAAGGCTCACTTATTATTATATGCCTGATTTTAAAAACTCAAATGAATGTACATTCTTTGCACAATAAGAAAAAATCTTTTAAAACTGGCATTTTTTGAATAATTTATGTTCCCTGTAGTTTAAAATACAATTTACTTCCCACCTCAGTAAATTCATTCAATTTACTATATAACACTAACCATTAAAAGGCGTTTTCGATCCCATTGCAAGTTTTGTAATATCATTGCTAAATCTTTATCGACTTTTTCGACAAAAGTATGTAATTGTGATAATTGCCTTAATCTTGTTTCCATTTTTATAAATTTCTGAATTAATATTAATACAGCAAAACACAAACAAAATTGGACAAAATTTGCATAAAATGTCAAAATATAGCAAAGATCAAAGAATTGTCTATGTCTAACATAGGCGAATGACTTATATTAAATTTGCAAAGCAAAGAGTAAATATACAAATATTGTATAAAGTAGTGTAAACTTCTAATTCAAAGCTTCAATGGTTTCAAGCCACTTAAAAATATGATCTTTAACTAGAAATATTAATTAGTGTACATAGACTAAAAAATAAACTTATAACGTCAGCCGTATGTTTAGTAGAGATTATAGGAATGTTAAAGATTGGGAACGACGAGAGAATGCGGGAAATAAATTGAATGGGGCTATTGGTACAGTGGTGAGAAAGAAGTCAGAAAGCTGGTGTTGTGGGAGGGGGTAACAGACATGCATGTATGCGTAGATGTGGGAATATAGAAGAAACGAAAGAGATGTGCCACGATCGCGCCAATTGGAAATCCATCATCTCTGCCTACCCTACCTATCTACCCTGTTACAGGCGTTAGCGCATATTTATTTATTTATTATAACGACAGGCTTTTCATCTTGTATTAAGTTTGGTCTTAAGTCCTAACCTATTCAACGGTATTTTTTTATAACTGGCAATTGATCTTTTGACTTTTGACAGTTCTTGTTTTTCTTTCCACTTGTTCCCTCATTTGGCCCTCAACGTCAGACGTCCACAACGAGTGAGTGTTTTGGTTAGGGTTAGGTGGGCCTAAATTTTGCCCTGTTTCCTTGCAAGACGAGTGGTAATAAATAATAAAAAAATATATCTGAATGTTTGCTGAAAATGGCAGATACAGAGGTGATTTTTTCTTTAAACACTTAATTAAATCATACATTAAACTGACTATTAATGGTAACGTACGTTTCATTTTCAGGTGTTAAAGAAATTGAAGGATGTCCCATTTAAAATCCAGACCGCAAGTCTGAAAGAAAGACGTGAAGTAATTAAAGAAATCCAGGATGTATTATCAACACCAGGTGATAAGTTATTTATTAGTACATGTAGACCTATAAAACACATAGTACATACCTCTGTAGTGAAGTTATTAAAGGTTGTCTATCGGTCCCTAGATTTATTGATCCAGTTCCCAGGTATTTTCAGGTAACTGCATTCAATGAAGTGAACTTAGCTACTATTTCCAAAATATGTTGTGTCACACTAATGATGGATAGCTATAAGGCATTTTGATTGAAAGTACACCTGTTACACTGATTGTTGTTGTCTTATTACATCTCAAATGTAATTCTTTAGTTGAAGCAATGAATGCATTAACTATTTTGTTAATAATTGTTTATTTTTAAATGTTATATGTAATGTTATAAACATTTATACAATAGTTATATACTATTAAGCTTCAAAGGACCCATATGGCAGATAGAATAAATATATTGTTTCTTCTTTAGTTATTCAGGTATAGATGAAGGATATAGTTACATCTAGATGCTGATATCTCAAAGGATCTTTATTGTAAGATTTGGATCACTTTAGATAGCCTTCAAGCAGTCTTCTGATCTTCTTCATCCTTAAACATAATCTCAGTGACACAAAAGCAGAATTATAATATAGATAATGAGAAAAGGTGGAAGTCTTATTGTTTGTGTCATGTTGTTGTGTAATGTAAATCTTTTCTTCAGGTATAACTGAACCTGCAGTCAGGTTTATATGTCGTGTTATAACATCAACATTGCACCGGTACAGGGATACAACATCCCAATTTTATGTCAAAAATCTACTGACATATCTCAGTGCTAATCACCGTGAATGGACCTTGCGCAATTTCCTACCTTTGTTACTCGACATATCTGAAACTTTAAGGAATACAGTTACATCGTAAGTACACTTCATGTACAGACTATAGATATTTCCATTACAGGAGAACTAGCAACCCGCCTTTGCATGGGTAGCAATAATTATCTATATCAAGGAGAAGTGCGTGATGAGTGATGACAGCCTAAATTTATCCTCTAAAGGTCTTTTAAGGATGAATTTTTCACTTTAGTGTTTGTCAATTTTAAAGCAAGTCAAATTTAAAGTCAATTTCTGCTGAAGGAAAATATTTCTCCACAAACTTTCATACCCCATGTTAGACCTTTAGGGGTGGAATTTAGAAAAATCCATTTTGCTGCATAATAACAGAAATCTCTGTGCAAATGTCTCAGCTCCATGTAGTAGTAATTTAATCAAGCTGTCAATAAAGTGACTGGTATAAATCAGCATACTAAATAGGTTCACATGATTGTAAATCAACACCACCATCACAAACAAGTACAGAAATTTAAGAGAGGCAATAAGTTCTAGTGAGATATGGAAAAGTCAGTGATTAGCTTTCATTATTTCTGTGAGTGGCAGCATTGGCAGGGAATGTCCAAGGAGAACTTATATCGATCAGATTAGCAACATACTAAAGAAGGGCGATATAAGGAGTACCGGTAACCTACGAGCTTGTATGCCTAGGTGTGCCAGGATCGCGCCAAATATAAATCGGTAATCTCTGCCTCTCCTATAATGTTAGGGCATGAGCATATATGTATTTTATTCTGTAACCTAAAATTGCAATTGTTTATATTTTAGCAAGAGTACATGCCAAACTGGTCTATTTGCATTGCACTGGTCAGCGGTTGTTGCAGAAGAATCCCTGAAGAACACAGAAGAGGATGGTGTTGACTATAACTCCTTGGTCCCATCACAAGCGAACTTATTGGCTGTTGTCACTGCTTATGGAAACAAGAAAAAAAATAATAAAGCACTTACTGCGGTACATAAAATTATCTAATAATTATCGTTAATCTCTACAATGCACAAAAACTAGTTAAGCTGTAATTTAATCTGAGATGTGAAATCTTGCCAGTGAAATACCCCCTCACAGAAGACGTGTGAAGTAGAAGCATTCTGTATTTTGTATGATGAGTGAGTTGCCAGAGGCCTAATTCTACCCTCTTCCCCTTTCCAACCATCTTTAAATAGGGACAGATTGGGAAGGGGAGAAGGTTGACTGGGGAGGGGAAAAAGAAATATGATTTTTTCTATTCATCCCCTCTGCCGTTAAAGATCTGCGACTGCAACTCATTCGCTTTTTGAAGATGACTATGGGTAATGGTCCCTTGATATCGAGTAAACTGCTTACTTATTTGCCATTTTGGGCTATAAAATTTTCTAACTCAAGTTAATAGGATCCTAATGTAACAACCAGGAGATTGTGATTCATTTTTAATGCCAAAGTGATAATATGAATTGTATGTTACATTTTGATTTTAGTTGCATGGGTCATGGAAAGCAATTGGCAAACAGAAAGTCACCAAGTGGTTGGATGTTCTTAGCACATTACCAGCTGACTCTGGTCCCCAGATTCCCATTATCTTCTCTGCTTTATGCAGACACTTTAAGCAAATTGGAGATGAAGAGATTGTCATAAATCACAAGGTGAGATCATTTTAAAACTTATTTTGTTTTATTCTGAGTTTTTTCTTGTACGTCTTAAATTAGCTTTTTGCATTTAGCTCGAAGTTATTGTTTTTGAGTACTCTAAGTTTAAATCAAATAAATTTCCAAACAGGCAAAAATGCTGGAAAGCTTCATGAAGTGTCTTATCAGTGTCAAGAACCGTCCTAATGCAAACTATATAACTGCGTGCGCGGATCTGCTGCATATGCTGTCTATGACTGATGTAAAGGAGTCCTTGCTACCGGCGCTGCAGAAGGCCATGTTGCGCAGCCCAGAGACTATTATCCAAGCGGTCGGCGAGGTGTTTGCTAATTTGGAATTATCTGTTGATGGAACTGCTGTTGATATTGGCAAGAGTTTAATAGGTAAGAATTTTTTTTTTATTAGAATGATCATGGTTTTGGTATTTTACAATCTTTGTTTCCATTTTATATTTTTTTTTAATCTAGGAGAAGGGGGCAAAGAAACAACGAGTCGCCTAAAGTTAAGTGATATAGTTAAGTGAAGTGCCGACTATGAACGAAATAGTTTTCTATGGAGGAATGAGGCAAGCAAATATTTTATCTTAAGTGATAAGTGCTACACATAAGGGATCCATAACAACCATTCCAGTTGCAGATGTGTTGCCATTCTTCATGCAGTACAGAGTAGGGAGGTAAATAAGGATTGAGCGAAAAGGAAGGGATAGGAAGTGTAAGATTGTGCGTCATATATGGGACATATTTGACCTGGTTATCTTTGGTTTGGTACCTTTGGTGTGATAATTGTCGGGTGGGGGTGGCACAAGTATGGAATGGCTGTAGTCACTTCAGAACTTTTGTATTAAAGAAGACACTGGTTATTGGTACTTACATTATTTGGTCCATTGTCCTTCTTCAGTATTTCACCAAGTTACGTCTTAGGTGTGGAGGAAGTTACATTGTATTTGTGCCTTTTACAGGGAACCTACATTCAAAAGATGCTTGGGCTCGAGTGGAGGCTAATAAGGCGCTCGGTCATTTGGCGAGGCGTTGCTCTGCCGCCGGGCCGGCGCGCCAGCTGCTCACCAGTGGCTTTGCCGAGTACCACGGCGCCAGTGGCAAACTAACATCCAGTGAAGACAAAATGGCTGTCTTGCAGGTTTATATCTCAATATATTGTGCGCATACCATCTAAATACAAACACGTGTGCTATTTATGTAGCCTTTCCATCAAAGTTAGTGGTTAAACTATTCATTTGTTTTTGCAAACAATAACTTGTTAGAAAATAAAAACGTGCTACTTTAACATGTCACATGTTTGTTACTGTGGGGTTTCCACTGGCGTATAAACTTGTTGCGATACAACCTTTCTCTCTGAAATAACTGAGACGATAGTATATAATGAGTTTAATTAAGTTTCAATACGGACATGTATATCGATGCGGGTATTTGTCGAATGCAAAAGCGAATATTACTGTTTGTAGTCACTTGTGATATCACTATTACAGGTTAGACTTTAGAGATAGCAGAAACTATATGTATAAACATATATACATAGTTCTTACCATCATAATTTTAATATTTTTATTGATCATGTTCCTTCATTTTAGTTTTGATGTTGTCAATTCTTGACTTAATAATGCAGATGCGATTGTGAAAAGTTTAAATGTTCTGGAATGCTGGAATTTAATTGCAGACCCCGTAGGGGTAGGTTACCGTGTATTGTGCAGTTGTATATTGTACAACATACTTTAGAAACTCTCTATAGTGTTATGTCCAGCGTTTGTCAGTTTAAACTAGATTTGATTCAGGCAAAAATGAGTTTGCGATATTTATAAAAAAAAAACATTTTTTAAACTGAAAAAGCATACTGGGCGTTCGTGATATAAAGTATGATCTCTAATTACCATGAAATATTACTAAGCACTAATAGGGGATGTCCCAGGAAAACTTATATCGATTAAATTAGCGGCTTACTAAAAAGGGCGATATAAGGAGCACCCATAACCGACGAGCATATATGCGTATATGTATGTAGTGTAGATATTTTCTTTTTTGGGATGGGCTTGTAATCAAACAGCAAACTCTTTGAATCTTCTTTTATTATGTTTTAACTTTTTAGCACACGCACACCCGCAGCCATCTTCAATCTCTCTTGTCTATTCTCTCTTTCTGTCATTCTATCTATCTCGCTCTCTCATCCTACGTTCCGTTTCATTACCATTCCTACATGTATGAATCTAGAAGAAGCGAGTGTGCCAGGATCTCAACAAATGGAAATCCATGATTTCTGCCTACCCCTCTGGGTTGCGGGCGTGAGCGCATATTTATTAATTTTTAATAGTTAGTAACTAATATAAAGTTCGAAACAATTGTATTGTATGTACAACTATAAGATGTGAAGCTTGAAGTGAAGAACATTAATTACTAAATAGGTTAATCTGTTTGGTCTTAGGGCGTGAGTACACTGAGTGAGCTGGCGGTGTCAGAAGAGGATTTCTCAGCACTGTACGACGAGGTAGCGAGCCAGATAGCGCGCGTGCTAGACAGCGAGTCCCACGAGCGCACGCTGTGCGTCGCGCTCGACGTGCTCAGCCAGTGGACGCAGAGGCTACAAGCGCCGCTACATGTCAAAGTCTATGACATATTCAAGGTCTGTAACACGTCCATTGTAGTATTGCTTTAATATATATTTATAAGTTTTATATTACTCATAACGTTTTTGAAACTAGTGTAATAACAAATGTATAACTGTATTTCGTTTGGGGAAAAAAAGAAAAAAGTAATTAACAAAATGTAGTGCTCATTTTCAAGACTGGACAGTTCAAATCGAAACATACATTTCGATAGTTGTTTCATTGTTTATGTAAGAGATAATATGCTATATCGACATTATTTTAGATGATTTACTATTATTATTCCAGTCTACCTTTACTAGAGCTATTTGCTATTTGATTCAAATTGTAACTGATTTGTAGAAGAACCTTTCTGCAAAGAACAGTACGCCGGCGGTGCGCAGCGCGTATGTGTCGCTGATGACGCGCGCAGTGCGGGGGGGCGTGTCCGCCGCGCACGCGCTCGCGCTCCGCCCCACGCTGCTCAGTACGCTGGAGCGCGCCGCCAACCAACCGCCGCAGGTGACTGTTTCCCGCTTCTCAAGTAGATATGGATTTTATTGTAAAATATTGCACGGATTGGATTTATTACTATAATATAGTTGTTTCTTTCTAACAAACAATAGTTTGATCATAATTAAACTTATTTTATTCTCTCTTTCTCATGTGTTTAAAATATCAGTATATATTGGAAATAAATAACTTAAGCTTGATAGGAGATGGTTCACGACAATAGTAGAATGGCGGATTAAAGCCAATTCGAGGTTGTGGCGTCATGTTTTGCAATCTGTTAGTTAATGGCGCTATGAAATACAGAAATATGTTCCCGACTATACATAGTTATAGCCGTGGATGTACTTACATCACTTCTCGATTGTAGCACCCGATCGTGAACGAAGCTATCTCCGCCATGCTGGGCCTGATACTTATGGACGAGGACCGCCAGCTGGTCTCGAAGAATGCCATCTGGTCAATGCTGGTGCACCCCGACAAGCATGTGCTGCTGCAGGATAGAGTTCTCGCCGCTGCCCCTGATGATGGTAAATGGATCTTTGTTAACTTTTTATTGCTACTATTCATCTGTCAACACTACATACGACATAAATATTTGATTGTACGCTATTTTTCCCATTGATGAAATAGTTTTACTGGCTTTCTTAATTCGTCCTAATTCAGTTTCTGTAGTACATGTTTGTGCTTTTTAATGATTCATTATGTATAATATATTTTTTTATTGCTGCATTGATCAATTGCGCTATAACATTTACCCCTTTATAGTCCTAATACAGGTGGCGTTGCTATGTAAAGCGGTGCTAGAAAAGTACCCGAGTGTTGCCAGCGAGGCGAACTCGCCCGTCTACAGGGCCCTCATCCTGGTGCTGCTGTCCACCGTCAAGTCGGTGAGGAATGTGGCCCTAGACGAAGTCAAGTTGCTGCTCGCCAAAGTAGATAGAGCGCACGTGGCCAAGTTCTTAGCGTTGAAACTGAACGAAGTACTAGAAGAAGGCAAAATCTTCACCATCAAGGAGAAAAGTCCACCCGAGGAGAAGGCCGAGGTTACTGGAAAGATGATATTAGATTGCGCGCGAGCTTTATGTTCATTTAGAGGTGAGATTTCCTGTTTCATTTATTAGCACGTGTTTTATCTTTTTACATATTTATAGCCATGAGTATCACAGGTTAAAAATACTAACGCAAAAAAATTAACTGACATTTTTAACTTATTCTACCATTAAAATACGTCTTAAATATAATAAGAACGATGCAATCGTATACCAGATACTAAATGGAACTAAGAGTATCAATATAAGAACGTTTTTAAATTTCATTGTACAGATTACCCATCCGAAGATCTCGAGGGCCTAGCTTTAGACATACTGCCGAGCTGCCATCACCCCGTAGCCGCGGCCGCCAGCCGGCGCGCCTGGTTCAAGCTGCTCGCCTACATGCGGCTAGAGCCGCGCGACCTGGTGGGCCGCTACTCAGGCACGCTCAAGACTTCCTACATCGCCGGCTACACGCCTACTCAGGTATGCAACACGTTTAACACCATCCCATAGAAAAAGCCACAAAACAACCTCTGAAAACAAGCCTGTACTTGATATATATTGTGGTGCAGACGATGTCGAACATCGTGTCATCACTGGTGGCTGCCAACGAGGAGGCGGTGGCGGGCGCGGCGCTGACGGCGGCGCTGGACGCGCTGCTGGCGCCCGACCTGCTGCGCGTCACGCGCGACGAGTACTTCGTCTTCCTCATGCCGCCAGGGGAGCTCTACGACAAGACCGTTGTGCCAGGGTAAGTGCAATTAATTGCTTTTTGATAAAACTTATTGTATTCTTTAAATCATGATAATTTAATAGATATTTGGATTTATTAACAGAAATGACGACGGCAAAGAGATGAATTTAAAACGCGAGAGCAAAGCGTACAGCTACAAGGAACAGCTGGAGGAGCTGCAGCTGAGACGTGAGCTGGAGGAGAAGCGGCGCCGGGAGGGCCAGGTCAAACAGGTACCGCAATATCCACCGCTTAATAGTCATCGTTGCTTACGAAACTAAATACCATCCTCGACATTGTTTTTAATGTTCGCAGGTGCCGTTGTCAGCTAAGCAAAAGGAAGCCATTAAATTACAGCTCGCCAAGGAGAATATAATTCGTGAGCGACTCGCCGCGGTAACTGATTTTATTATTTTGGAATGGATCTGCTGTGCTGTATCATTCTCGAGCAACTCAGATCTTTGTTCTTTCGATATTTTGCAGCTGAACGACCGTGTGGTGCTGGCCGAGCAGCTGGTGTACGCGGTGCAGGCGGGGTC
>JWHW01055664.1:31758-46271 GCA_000931545.1 Papilio glaucus
ATACCTCGTTGTACCTTTAATACAAAAAAATGTCTGACAGTTGTAATAATTATCTACATTTTTAAAGGTTTGTTGAAAACCTCGGTCATATTTAAATATTATGTAATAACTTGTTTTAACGCTATGAGCCCAGCCTTTCTGGTCATGTCTCCACAATTCCATATAAAGAAGTTGTAAAATTGGATTTAAAAGCTAAAGGGTTAAGATATTATTACAGTATAACGAATTCAAGCCAAACCAAGCGGTTCAATTTATACACACATATACGCCATATTTTGCGAAAACAAAAACAGCTATCCGCCAACATTATACAACTGTGGAGAAAAGGAAGAGAGAGAGAGAGAGACATATTCTATGAGTTTAATGTATAAATTGAGATGTGGTCGATGCCACCAGCTTCAAACCTAAGCTTCAATATTAGGCCTCGTGGGTTCGTCTACATTGTACATTGGCTTGTTCATATGACAGCGATGCGCTGATCATGTTTCACAATACTTAGGATTTAAACTTGGAATTCGTAATACAGCAACTTGCCCTGATATTGATACCGTTAAGAGATTATCATAATGCCAAGTTCAATGCACTTATTATCAGCTCCATTATAAATTTAGTCAAATCTTATCTAACCGACCAAAATAATCACAACACATAAAATATAATATTACCGTGTTATTTTTTGACATGATATACATGGCTACATAAATCATCGGACAAAGATGAAAAAGGGCCTTTGATATTATACCTACAAAACTACAAATATTATAATTATATGTATAGATTTCGTGCCTCAGCATTTCGTGCTCTGAATTGCAGTTAAAAAGGCGATGTAGTTTTCTGTTTCCTTTAATTCACAGAATTATGATTGTATCACTACTTCCTACGAGTACAAAAATGTAAACATTCTCTTCGGATTATCGACTTTCATCATTTCTTTGCGTTCCCACTTCAGCTAACTGGAATATTGTGAATTTGCTTGAGATTTGGTAGAACATGATTATTTGACAAATAATTTTTCTATTTTTATTAACTCTGCTAATACTATTACTAATTTATTACATCTTTGATAAGCTTGATATCACTATCTATACATATAATAAAAATGTAACTGATCGCTGTCTGTACATGGAAGATATTATAGATATAGAGAAAAACTACTTTTGGGGGCCTTCATAAACGCAATAAAACCCAAAACAATGATTACTAGAATTTTTGTCTTTTTGTCTGTGCGTTTGTTACCGCTAATCTCAGAAACGGCTTAACCGATTTGGGTGCGGTTCATTTCGTGTTTGTTTTATCTCAATCGGTTTATAAATAAAAAAAGTTATATCAATTTAACTGTGCTACGGTCGTACTGTGTCGACCCCACATACGCGGGAAAAGGGCAGGGCAGGCAATAATAATAAGGTTAGGGTAGTATTAAGTAGGTAATATTTCATTATTTCGCTTGAATAAATTCCAGGCCGGGGGAAACCGCGGGACTCAGCTAGTATATAATATTTTAATTGATTGTTTATATTTAATATATTTTTAATTGATTGTTTATATTTAATATATTTACTCGTTACCTTATATAACGTAGAACTAAATCGGGCATAATGGTATATGTACATAAATAAATATAAATGCACCTTCCAGTATCACATATTATGGAATAAATTGTACCGACATACATATGTGCAAAGATTTGAAAGTCGGACGAACATATCGATAACATTTATTCAAGGCTAGTTAATATTGCCAGATAAATTTGAAGTCATAATCTTCTTGAGTTCTACATAAACTTTACTGGACAATGTTGCATTTATATTTTGCAGTTATGGAATTCTATTAGTCACTTCGTATTTAATAAAGGACAAATAAAATCACACATTTCAGTTAATTACGTCATTCTTTACACTGGCAATGATCTGTTATAATACTGCCGCGTTTAGTAGTCCTCTGCCGGGTTTTGTGGCGAGTTGATTGTTCGGCCTTTATGTTTAGTCACGTAAAATTTAGAAAACTGTCAAAATCAGTGATACTTTTTTTGGTTACGGTAGTGTTTTGTGAATTTTTTAATATATAATTATGAATAATGGTGCCTCTTTGTAGGTTCCTATAAATTTGTCCTATTGTGCTGTGTTTTAATGTCGATTTGTCAAATTCCATTTGCTCATTACTGTTTGCTAAATTTTTAAGTACTTCTTGAATGAAGAGATGACCTCATAGGCCTCAAGATCTAAAGAGATCTTAAATAGATATGATAATATGTATGTTAATTGATATTAAACATGTTAAATATTTTATTAATTAATTGTTTTAAGGTTACATTCTAACACTGACCTAGTTAATTAAAAGTGTTACACATAACAAACTCATATTTTCACTCGCTTACCCCACCCAAGCTAACCCAATTTTAACATTTACCAGAAGACCGTGCTTAGCTACTTGATTTAAGTTGTATTTAGCCACTAAATAATAACATTTCATACACATCATAGCAGCAAAAATTGTTGCCAAGCATAATTATTATTTGCAATTTTATTTCTTTTGTTAGTTTCTAAAATAGTGTGAAACGAAATGTAATTAAAATATTTTTTTCATTGTTTTATCTCTTTCAGTCAATGCAAGCATGATTCAGCTAGGAATTTTCACACATAAGGCTCTAAAAAGTTAGTTGGTTGATACATAAGGAGTCAAAGAATGACATAAATTGCTTTTATAATTTCTAATAATTTTATTCATATTATGCTTCTTAATTTTAAATTTCACTGTTAAATATTTCAAACAAGGTAAGGAAATGTTATAGGTGTCATTTTACACCTTAAATTCATTCTGAAAAGGAAATAGCTATCACATTTTCAGATCTACTTAAAGTAAAATATATTAGATCTAGTTTTATGAAATAATTAATTGTTTAATACATGTTAAGTAATTATTACAATGTTTAAGCCTCAAGCTGAATACCATAATAAAATTCAATGATTATTCTCCCAATGTCTGAAAAAAACATCAGTTCATTGTATATAATGACCAAGGAGGTCAATTAGCACACCTACTAGTAGGTGATGTCATAGCACAATAGTTATCTAACATAGCTCTAATGTGTTCTCAGGCAGTGCCATGAACACATTGAGTGTAATAACATTGCCACAAATACAGTGTAACAAGAGTGTCTCAAAAACAGTGTAATAAGATTGTCTTACAGCTTTTAAAAATGTTTTGTGTGTAGTTTGTAGTTGTGTTTTAAATAGTTAAGAAATAGTGTTAGTTGAAAAGTTAAGCGTCTCTTCAAATCTTATTCATGTAAAAACAAAATTTGAATTATAATGAATGTGTGGCGTTAGACCTGCTTTTTGGGCTATTGCTTTACAAGCTTAAACTAATATAGTTTGGAATCATGAGGAAATCAAAGAATGTGAGAACTTATGTTTAAATATATAATAAATACATCTAAATGAAATTTGTTATTAGTCACACCTATAAGGAGAGAATACATTTAATATATCTTCATTAATTCATTAAGTAATGGCTGTTTAAAACCTGAACAGATGTGTCGGCAAACAACATCAAGTAAATACTTTGCAAATTTTCCATCTTGATATTTTGTATTTATCTTGACATTATTGCAAACACAGCACCATAGATAAAATAAAACACATTACATACACATTAATAATTATTTAATTGTAATTCCATAGAAATATGTGATAGTGAAATGATACAGTTATAGTGTAGTGCAGTAGTGTTGTGAACCTCGCAATGGCGGGGCAAAATGGCGGCGGTAATTTTGGTGCGCTAATACAAGGCGCCGGAAGACAGATACTGAATCAGGGAGGACAAGCGTTGCTGCAGTATGGAGCTCAGGCATTAGGGAATATCATCAATGAGGTCTTCCAGAAAAAAGAGGTTGAGCAAAAGAGGTTTCTACCGAGCATTAAGAATTATAAAGTGGTGAGTATTTTCAATATCAAAAAATGATTCAAACACACCAATAGCTAGGTTTAGAGTAGGAGCTGGCAACCTATGACCCATGGGTCCCTGTGTGACCCATAACAAATAATTTGGGAATAAAAAAAAATGAAAATAGATAAGAGATCAACATTTTAGTTAGTTAATTTACTTTATTAAAGCCTTAAGCAAAACAAAGCCTGTGTTTGGAAGTAAAAATTGTTAAAAAGCCAGAAATCTACTATAAGATATAATGCCCACCAAAGTTTCTTAGTGGGGCTGGGCATCACTATGTCTATACAATTTGAGTTAAAAGAAGAGAGATATTATGACTATTTATATATTTGATTAACTTGTAATGTTTGGTTTATAAACTAAGGGTATATGTATGTCTTAATTAAATTATATTGTGTATTTTATAATAGGAATTCAACTAATCAAATATTGTGTCATTGAAGTTAATTAACTTGCCATGCCCATGCATGCCATAGATAATAATATTTATTTTAATATAATGTATACACAAATGGTACAGTCATCATCCAATATTAATTGAAATATTACCTACATTAATAAATATTAAACAAAACATTATTAACTAGTTGACTTATTGGTCAAGTGTCTGTCTGTTCAGAAATAACAAATTTAAAAGACATGCTGTTTTTATTACAATTTTTCGTTTATACATCAAGTTCATAATACAAAAGGATTCTGCGTTTTGAAATAGAATTAGGTGAATTCTTTCTTGCTTGTTTAGAAAGGTAAAACAATCATTTATTTAGCGACATTCTACAATTATTCAATGAACATCACCCAATTCATTAAGCACACATACAATGGCGGACCGTGAGCTTGTGGGCTAACTTGCGACCCCTACCTAAAAAAATCTGCATGTATAGACTAGTCTAGAATAAAATCCGAGAACGAAAAAAAAACGACGAAACTATATCCACACATGCAACGCAAATAGCCCTTACCATGGATTTCCTCTGGCGTAAAATCGTGTATCGGAACAAGCTTTCTCTTTGAAAAAACTGAGATGGCAATATGTTTTATGTGAATTTTTTTGGCAATGAAAACCCACGTTTAGGTTGATCAGCCTCTGCACACAAAGTTCAATGTGTGCGACTGTACTTATAACTATAATTAGTTTGTGCGTAACACACGGTTATATGAAACGTAAACGAATCTAATTCCAAGCGACCGTGTATGTACTGCGATATGTCTGGTAATTTATCCAAGGCAACGTTACCCTTCTGTATAGATTAGAACATGTTCGACGTTATAGACTCCGTAGTGTAATTCTAATGCCGTTCATATATAGTCTGGGTTCGATTCCGGATCGAAACTTTATTTTTGTAACGTTTGCATTGCACTAATCTTTCAGTCGATGTAATAATCGATTAAACTGCGTTTAAAAAACAAACCTTTCCTTTTCCGATTTTAAATTAAAGTATACGCGAGCGAGATGTACCTGTGGCATTATTTCGATTACCCAAATTGGGTTGAGCCCTTGCGTAAGTCTCCGCTGTCGATTCTATAGGTCAAGTTTATATGGAAACAAATCGATCTCGAGTCTCACTTTATGAAAATCCTGAATAACTGTGGTACCACATATCGGATCGGTATAAAATATAATGGATGTAAAATATAAGAATTTTCAAAATCGATGTCAAAGTTCTGAGGTAACAAACATCAAAAAAATACAATCGAATTGAGAACCTCCTCCTTTTATTGAAGTCTGATTAGTTATTGAAAATTGAAAAGCAAATCTAATAGAAAATTCAATGTCGTAGTTTTACGCTTAGGCAAAAGTATTGTTTCTGAAGATAAGACTTTGGCTTGGATTATTAAAGTTCAAACCAGAAACTGTATCAATAATGGGATCAATGATACGAACTAGTTTCTTCACGTACAAACTGGTTGCGATAATATGAAGTTTGGAATAGTAATAATGTAAAGCACACAAATTATATGTGGTCAGGTTATTAATAAAGTCGCTCTAAATTTACCTTATTATACGTATTTTACTCTACAAGAAATGTAGGAATGACGGAGCAAATCCAGCAACTATTAATTTTTTTTAAATTTCAATATTTCGTTGAAATAATATCGGTCTAAAATAGTGGATCTTGCTCCATTTGCGTTTAAGTACTTGTTTGTCCTTTACCTGTCCTTTGTGTACGATTTACTTTTTTAAATAAACTTTAGGTTGACTGCATATTTCTATGGGCAGGGGTCACTCAATGTCAGGTGTACCGCGTGCTCGTTTGCCATCTTCCATAAAAAGCCCTTAGTTTATGCTAAGATGACGGTGGAACACTGGTAATGTCTTGTGAAGCTTCATTCTCACGGACGATTCGGACTCACCTAATGTTTAGCTTATTTTATTAACGTTTTCAAAATTAATAGAAACAATTCCGTTACCAATTCAGTTTCTAAGAACCAGAAATGTTTAAGTCATTACTTCCATATAAAGTAACAAGTAGTTTAAAGTGTTTCTTTCTCTTGATAACTTGTTTTATCTGGCCAGTATCTGTAAATGTGGTTGGTTTTACTTTTTAATCTGGTTTAACGTCACTAATAAATCAATATGGTGGTCTGATATAAGGCGCCGTGTTGTCGATGTCCCAATGCCAGTGGTCGGCAACAGACGGATCGCCAAATATTGTTAAATATACTTTAATATTAATTTAAATTGTATACTTACATATTACTAACGCTATTTTCAAGCTACTTGCCGACCCCTGACCAAAATGAATAAAAAAATATGTCACCTGTTTTTTGTCATACTTTCCAAATGTGAGCTGTAGACGATAGTATGTAGGGTGGGATATCTATAATTTGTTGCCGTAATATCCGTTTGAAATCAAATATTTCGTTATTTTTCTGTCGTAATATTACAAACAAATGCTTTATTACACCATCTCTTTCTGATGAAAGAGGCCGTTATGCTTAATTTTATATATGTTCTGTTTTCATATCAATGCATTTCTAGCAAAATCTATTCGAAATCTTCCAAATGAAATTTTCGCAGATTAACGGATTAATTTAATAATCATTACATTCTCTTTTATTGCGTTTTTGAAACTTTTTTAACACAAATAATTTATTAATTATCTGTAACGATGTTACCTCCAATAATGGCTTTATTATACTATATATGCGTCGTATAGTGTTTCTATCCAATTCTCCCTTTTCAAATTTATAGAATGAAAATGTATCTTCGTATTTGTATTATTTAGTTAGAAAATATCCTTTATGTTTTTTATATTTAATTGTTGAAATATTAATCAAAAACCCGATATTCTGTAATTAATTGTGACCTCAAGTACCACAAAAAATATTTAATATCTTTGTGATACTTCCAAATTACTCACAACCGAAATCATATGCAAATTTCGCGCATGACCTGTACTTTCACGGCACACACAAAGAAATCTTCAAACATCGCCTACGTAGTTTATTGACCGAGAACAAGTCTTGTTTATTGTGAATTAAACACGAAAATGTACAATAATATTAAGATTTCCTGGAACTGAAAGTTTCGAAGAATGAATATGAATTTTCTGAATCTTTTTTTCCTTCCCATCGTTTGAAAGGGAAAGGGTATAAAGGTGACTTTAATAAGGCCTCCTGCACCTCACTCTCTAAGCCAAACGCAGAATACTTCTACTTCACGCCTGTCTTCTGTGAGGTCGTGGTATTTCACCCGGCTCGATTCCTTGCTGGCTTATTCGTGCAACAGATGTTGTTGCTGGGGCTGCGGGCTCTATCACTGTTAAACACTGTTGTGGTGACATTAAGATCTAAACATTTAAAATTCTCTATCTCTGAGTACCCCATTATATATAACAATACGTATACATGTATACAATGTGCGTACACTCCCATTGTTATTTCCTTCACTTTTCTATTCACTGGCTCGCATCCAAAACATACGGGCGCAGTCTATACAATACACTGATTGTGTCTGAGCACAATAACATCAATATACTTATGAAGTTATTTGTAATCTACTGCTGACTGATTTATAATATATACTTAACTTTACTCTTGTCTTTAAGGGGTACGAATCCTGGTCGATCGTGTTTCCAGATTCTTTTTCATCATCAATTTAAGCAGAGCTCTTGTGGGTGGAACAATATCCAGTCCTCAATACATTGTGCCTTCCTCTTGACTTCCTGATACGATACGACGTTTTTGTTCTGTTTGTTATATGAATGATCTTCTAGGCCTTCCTCTCGTTCTTTTTCTCTTTATCTTGCATTCTATAATTGTGTTTATTATAAGATTTTCGTGCCGTATTGCCAACATTTTCACTCGATGGTTTCTATTAACTTTTTTCTTCTTTCACACTGCCTAAGACTTCATTTGTTACTTTTCCATCTAATTAATTTTTTCCATTCTCCTCCAACACAACATCTCAAAGGCAGCCTTTTCCTATCTAGATTCTTATATCAAAAATAAATTGAAATCTATAAATAAAGAAAACATTATTAAGAATATTGCAAATATACGTTGTTTCAAATATACCAAATGCTGTATAAATTTAAATCGAAAAAATAATAAAAAATTTAAAAATACAGCTGAAAATTAAAAGAGATAGTTAAAAATTAAACACAAAGAGGTACAATACAGTGGTAGAACTCGCAACAAAATCTGTTGCACGAATGTGCCTGCTCGACCGGTGAAATAACACGACCACACAGAAGGCGTCAAGTAGACGTTTCGTCTGGATGAGTGAGGTGGCGGAGGCCTAAATATTAACCTCATCTTCCCATCGATTTCTAATTAGAAACGGACGGGAAGGGAAATAGGGTTTGATTGGGGACGGGATGGATGCGAAAAGGAAATATCCTTTTTCCTGTTTATCCCCTACTCTGTCCATTAAAGGTAGCATCTATCACTCGTCACTTTGTTGTCTATAGGTAGAGGTCACTTTATGTCAGGTGAACCGCTTGCTCTTTTCCACCTGATTTTTTTTTTTGAAATAGAGAATACGGGTAACATTAATATGAACAATATACGAGTACTCTACAATAGCAGTTGCAAAGTAGTGGAACAAACAAACAAAGCAATGAACATAAAGTCCAAGTGCAGAGTTTAGTTTCCACTTGACTTCGATTATGTAAACAAACTGGCGAATGTGTCATCGAGCAAATGTTTCCGCAAAATAATTACCATGTCTAATGAAGGAGTCATTCTTGATACTTGCCACAGTTTGCGTAATTGGCGCAATACACTTTATCTTTGTCCTATACTAACTAATATTATATATACAAATATGAGTTTTATTTGTAACAAACAAACAGTCAAACTACAGTACACAAAATGACATGGAGTAATAACTACGAGGTTATTATACGCTCACCTTACAAAAATTTCCAGCGTGGATAATGAGAAATGAATGCGTGAGCAGCCGCGGGCAACAACTAGTACATTTATAACTGAAGTAAGAATGTACACTTTACCTATATCGAATAAATGTGGGTTCTTTCTTTATAAAGTATTATTTCTGTAAACTAATGCTGCTCACAATTCCTTGATGTTCGATCCAAGTTAAATATAATCTAGGTCAGTTATACGTCTATGTAGTCTTAAATAGGAGGTCAACATCGATGTTTGTAATTAATTGATTTTAGGAACACATCTCCGCCAATAATACATGTACTCTGGATAGCGATGTCCGATGGTAAGTTACTATTGAAGAGATTAAAATTAAGCGCAATCTGATTTAAATAGAGGTTCTAGTTGAGACTTCTCTCTTAGTTTCTCCGCTCTAGAGTACTAACATCCGCGACATGAAGAAAACAACAATCTTTATTTATTAGTAAACAACATTAGGAGCGAAAAAATGCTTAACTTTCTCTAGAGTGTTTAATATATATTTTATATTACCAACTTAGCTTACTAAATAATTAAATAGAATTATTTTATAAAGACTTAACCTCTTTTAATCCGAATTGACCTCGGCTACTTGTCACAGGCAATTGTTCAATTTAGACGACTGAAAGATTAGACGAACGATCGGGTCTAACATTACAGACTGCGACGCGTAAAGATCGTAAAATTAGAATTCATATTTTGTTTAATCGTAGTTTAGACAAACGAAGGTGGCAAGAAGTGACAAGGGCTTTTGATATTCTGTGAAATTCAAGTCTTATTTTTAGAATTAAGAAGTATTACTAACGTCTTTTAACTTCCTATTTTAAATTGCTATTAGCAACCTTGAAACGTTACTGGAAACCTTCCAGAAGGCTACAAATAATTACAAAGATACGGGTTTGACCCGGTATGAAAGGCCTTAAAAATATTTAATCATAAAAACATATTGAAACTAGAAAATGACATGAAAGAGTCGACACTTGACTGTTAGTAAAACCTTAGAAAACATTGTGGTTGTCTCTGGTACGGTTTATTGGTTTCGGTACATCTGGTATTTTAATGGTACAAATAAACTCGGTACTGTTGCGTTGGTGCGGCTTGATAGTAAACATCAACGGATCGAATAATTTACGTTCGTGTACAGATGTTCATCACTTTGTAACGTACTATTTATATTCCCGTGTTACGTTTCTAAAACCACAATTGTATATACTATTGACATGCCCCGGTTTCACTCGGGGAACAGACAATACACGCCAATATTTTCTATTTATAAAATTGATTTTTGATAATTAGAAACGGCTCGAATAATTTCAATATTTTTTTTAAGTATAGACTTGATTTCATACTGGAAAAAAAAATTATAATCGCGCTAATAAAAATTATAACTAATTTTAGGGATTTATGTGATTTAGCACAATCTTGTAAAATTTTGTGATACATTATCGTTAATCTCGAAAAAAATCAAATTCCAAAAAAACGCCGAACTAAGCTTGGTCTTTCAAGTACTAATTGTTGTTATTTATATGTACAGTTGTTAAATTTTAGCCTAAACATAAGTTCATCGTCCGTTAGTCTGAACAACACAGACGAAGGTCATCCCGGGTCGAAGTCTAGACAAGGGTGAATCGAAAAGCAATTTAATGTCTCGACAGCTACCGTGTACATTGTAATTGTGTGTTGCTAAGTAATTATACTTACGTTTGTGTCCTTCGAGCATTATCCGCACGATTATGATGTGTATGTCTTCTGTAGAAGAGTAAGACTAAACCACTCCATACGATATGTTGACCATAACACAACACAAACATGATCATATCATTTCAACTGATGATCTACTTAGTTTGTGTGACTTATGGTTCATTCTGTCCCATTTTTGCGACCATATACAATATCACTGGTGAGATTATAAACTACCGACATTTACAGTTTGAAGGTGACATTTGCAAAGAACATCACCTTATTCGACCCCAACTGTTTTATTGGTCCTTTTGTGTTTCTGTACAAATATCACGTATTCGTATGTAAAATTTTTGACTGACAAATTGTTGAACGAGCAAGAAAATGTCCCAGATCTGTGTATTAAAATCCATTTTTCAGAAAATTTAAATCCGTTATGCTTCCTTCAGGGTCCAACACATAATCTTTTATCTGTATATAAAAACCGTTCAAGTGCGAGGTGGACTCGCGTACGAAGGGATCCATACCATCTATAATATAAAAATAAGTCGGGTTTTCCTTCCTGACGCTATAACTCCAGAATGCACGAACCGATTTCCACGGTTTTGCATTCGTTGGAAAGGTCTCGGGCTCCGTGAGGTTTATAACAAAGAAAATTTCAGGAGAAAAGCAGGAAAACAGGGAAAATCATCATACAGCGCTATCTCTGAAATTATGTCAATTTAAAGAACCATTTCAAACATTTTTTCGATAAAAATGCTATAAAATAGAGTCCTATCATATAGATTACTATAAATTAGAGTAATAAGTATTTAATATCATTTCGTTTAGGGAAAATTACAGGGCGGGTGAAACCGCTGGGCACAGCTAGTTTATCTATAAAAACGACATAAAAATTATGTCTGTTGTATGGCCCACTTAAATATTAATTTTATTTTAACTTAATTATTTATTTTTAAAGTGAATAATATAACTCAAGAGTCTGATTATTTCAAGCGTATACCAGTTGCCGTTATCAATATCGGTGTAACTGGACTCGAGCAACTAAGTTCCCGGTGCTCAAATCAAGTTCAAAAGTAATAAGAAGTCTAAAAGCAACCACATTTGATATTCGTATAAATGCTCTACAACAGTAGTTCCCAAAGTTTTTTGGACTCCAACCCACCTAAAAAAATTACCAATCTTGGGACCCACCTCTTCGGTGTCTTAGAAAAATGTAAGCCACGGACTAGAAACAAAGCCTTCTAGCCGTTGGCTCAGTCAGTCGTGTTACATTTTAGGGCCCAGTAAGTATTCTGGTGCGTCGCGACCCATAGGTTGGGAATCTCTGCTATACAACGTTTCTTCGACGTAAGCTATGTTCCGGATGTAAGTGAATTTATTTTTATTGGTTATTCGATTGAGAAAACACATGGCTGTGGTATTTTTAGACTAATTTAGCTGCACGAATCGTCGACAAACTAGCTCTTTAAAATTTACTGGATCCAATGTGTGAATGCATTTCAACTTTACAACAAAAAATCAGCGATTTACTTGACAAATTTCTTATTTATTAATGTCTATGACTAACTCACCAAATTATATTTGACAAACTTTTATTATATATATTTAAGAAAGAAAGAAGAATCCATTCTTTTTTTCTTTCTATTATATAGTTTAACGTGGTCAACTAACTTCCAGGAATTTATCATACAAACTTACACTTGCACTATATGACACTTTAATCAGAACTGCGTTAATCTAAAAACCGTTATGATCTAAATATGGTGATTTATAAAGTTATGCTTTTAATAGCTTTCCATATCTTATCGAAAACGAACGTACGTCTGTTTGAATCATAAAAGTCAAACAAGGGGTAATCTAATCCAATGTCATAACAAATCGCATTTTAACCTTGACAGACAGGAAAACAGAAAATATGGTATTGATAACAACGGAACTTCAGATATACAGCTGGTTTCAAATTTATATTATTACAATATAAAGGGACGAGAAAAGTTGTAATTTTAACTGATAATTTTTTTAATGAAAATAAATAACCAAGGTATCTATAATAAAAATCGGTCAAGTGCGAGTCGGACTCGAACAAGAAGGGATCCGTAACATTATATATAAAAAACGGCAAAATCATGTTTTATCGTCGTATGGGAGCCCCCAATAAATATAAATTTAATTATTTATTTTTAAAGTGAATAATAAACTCAATATTCTGTGATTATTTCAAGCGCCTACCTGTGTTCATTAGTTGTATGGGTGTCCCCTTAACTATTTATTTCATTCTGATTTTTAGTATTTGTTGTTATAGCGGCATCAGAAATACATAATCTGTGAAAATTTCAACTGTTTAACTATATCGGGTCATGAGATACAGCCTGGTGACAGACGGACAATGGAGTCTTAGTAAATAAGGTTCCCTTTTACACTTTGGGAACTGAATCCTAATAATCAGGTGATAGCCATTACGTAGAACTTAAATCCGATGCAATTACTTTGTAAGCCTTTATGTAGGACGGAGGAGAGATGAATATTTAATTCAAAGCTTACCCTCATGTCACGCTTCCTCAAATTTAAAGTAGAAAAACTAAATTATATCTGCTACTGATCACACCATGTTCATAACACAACTTAGACTACACATGCATGTACAATATTGCATTTTTCATTACAAGTCCCTTGTGGCATCATAAAAAATGAACTCAATGTGAAGTAATTCATTAACTAAAAGCATTCTAAGCAGTTAATACTCGTAACAGCGGCATCGGTCTGCAAGGTGACAGGGTGTTCAGTACCACGCCTAAAATGACGCGTCCAACAAGCTTGCACCTTGGGACCTGTTTCAGTGTATGCAAGTTATCTGTCACATATAAGCTTGAGCTACAGTTGTTCAAGCTATCTTTTTTATGAAGAGCTAGCTAGTTATCAAGATGGAAACTAGCTACCTTCCTCCTTATTTGTGAAGTTCATACACACTTACGCAATTTACACACACGTCACGAAACTACGCACACTTATCAAGGACCAATGACAATGCAATAATTTAAAGTAGTTAGTAGTAATTTGTTCAATTATCCTTGTCTTCAGGATTTGCGATTTTTAAAGAATAACGCCATCTAGATACAACTTTAAATAACAATAGATACTATACGCTTTATTGCTGTGTGATGTGTAGTTTTGCTAAAGAGTAAAATATAGAGACGCACACGTCCATTTTGTTCGAGAGCTAATGCTTGTCGATTGGTCCCATTTTTAACCGACTTCAAAAAGGAGGAGGTTCTCAATTCGTGTGTATGTTACCTCAGAACTCCGCTCCTGGTGAACCGATTTCGATGATTCTTTCTTTGTTCGAGAGCTAATGCTTGTCGATTGGTCCCATTTTTTTTTAGTCAAGATCCGACTGGTAGTTTTTGAGTTATTCTTAATAGTGCATAATACGACAACGTTGAATTTTACTTTCTTGGCTTACGTAGGCTAAACTATAGGACTTACATTAAAATGATGTATGAAATAATTGTAGC
>JWHW01055664.1:46496-60090 GCA_000931545.1 Papilio glaucus
AAATAAACAATTATTGTAACGCAATAGTAATAAAAATTATATCGTAATATATCGTTACAAATTACACGTCATCATAATTAATAGCATGTTGTACACGACAAGCTTTATGTTGAAACTCTCTATGGGGTTTCGATGTGTTATCTACATACATACGCGACATATTTAATAGGGACCGTTATCAGCCACCATACCGTCAGTCAATACTTTTATTTTACAGTGGAATGGACACTAAACGGACGTTTGCCGGCAACGAATAATTTGAACTTTATTCTAGTAAATTCTAGTATTTTTTTATTCAATAGGAAATTAAAATTGTGTAAATCGATAGTTGTGGTTTGCAATTCGTTTCAAATTAAGGCTATGTTAACTCGTATCGGTAAATTCCAGAACAAATTGTTCCAATTAATTTATTTATAACAAAGAAACTGCAAGTAAATAAATTCGTATTTAGTCCTTGAGCTAAAATTTCAAGGGCGTCCTAATTTGTTAATCATTTATAATTATCGATGAACGTATAACACATCAGTCAGTTAATGTCCGTACGTGATAGCAGAATGAAGGAAATAAAAGAAGATATCGTCAAGTTAAGAAAAGAAGATGTTGGTCGTTTCACCACCACATTCTATTCTTCTGCTGCTGTAACCAATGCTGCTGAAACCTGGAAGAGGAAATCTGTTTCGATACTATCGCCAAAATCTGGACGTATCTCACGACAGAAGGAAACGCCAAAGTCTTCTAACTCTTCTGGATTCTTTTCTAGACTTTTAAAAGATTTCAAGAGGACGAAAGTGTCAGACTTCGAATACCAGCAGTCTAAAGTGAGAAAGAATAGTTCTTATAAACCCTTCTGGGCAACAAAAGTTAAAGAACAACCACAATCAAATATAGAAGATGTTGCAATAAAGAAGAAAGCAGATGTTGCTGAAAGAAGTAATGCGGTTTATTCTAAAGGTTTTGTGTTCCGAAAAGAATCTGACGGGTCCCCTACTATTGTAATAGGAAAGGAAGATGAAGATAAAAGTGGTGTACCATCTCCTAAGAGGGATTCTTTTGTTGAACATAATAAGGAGAATAAATTGAAACCACTGCTTAATTACAAAGGTAGTAAAATGTATATGCCAACTGGAGAACGCTTATATTGGGTGCGTTTTTTTATTTTCAATAATTAGATCTAAAATTCCCGCGTCCCCCAGTGGACTTCTGTGCAAATAAATGGTATATTAGTGTAACCGGGATACAAACCTTGTGAACTATAAGTACTTTTTATTTGATTTAGTTCAGTGTAAAATCTCTCTTATGTAATACCTTTAAACGAGCAATTACTATAAATGTATATCTGAATCTCGGAAACGGCTACAACGATTTTAATGAAATTTAGTATACAGGGGGTTTCACGGGTCATTAATCGATCTAGCTAGGATTATAGTAAAATATCGTTTTATCCGTGTTTTCAGGCACGAAATAAAATAAAAAACGATAATAAAAATAATATCATCCTGGTATTATGATATTATAAATATCTATTCCGAAACCACACGACAATTTAACATACAAGGCCGAGTAAAGCTCGGTCCACATAGCTAGTGTGTATAAATACAACCAAAAGGTTCCCTTCGTAACAATTATTATATTTCATTCACAGTTCTACTGAAATTTCTCATAAAATACATATAATCTAAAACTAACTTTTGAAAATGTTGTGTAAAAGGCAGGTTTTTATTTAAAAAGCTTGAGATAGTATTACCCAATTTTATAAATATTAAAACGGACAATAACATTTAAAATTTATGTTTTAAAAACAATATCATCAAAATGATTTCCAGATCGATGAGAGCACTTTTCTAAACGTCTTCCTAATTGTTTGAAGACGCGCCTGTAGTAATGGACGCCAACGAATTTTTTGTTTTAATTCCTCAATAGTTCTCGGATTGTTACTTTAGAGTTAAACAAAGGAAGTTATCTGGCAGTTCCATCAAGCTCATGAGTGATTCATACCAGAAAAATAACATCTAACATTACAGCAGCAATGCTTATTTCTCAGTGACCAGTTCAATTCTTTAATTATTTTTCTGTCCACAGCTCGGCGAGACCCGTCCGTCATCGTTCGGACCGGCCACTTACCAGGACTTCAAGGACATCCGCTCGAGATGCTTAGCTGAAGGTAGACTGTTTGAGGATCCAGAGTTCCCCGCTGTCGACCGCAGCCTCTACTACAAGGAAAGGCTGGACCGCCCGATAACATGGCTCAGACCGAGCGTAAGTTTTACATGCTATTATACAACGAGTGTACAATAACATGAGACTTGACCGATGCAGTTACACTTTGCTCGTTAGTCTCTACTTATTGTTTTACTACGTAAACTATTTTGTACACTGTACAGCTACCGTTGATAGTTCATAGGAGTTCACGTATCATGTTATTGTTCAAGAATAGTAATTAAAATCTTGTCTCAGGGTACTAAAACACATATTATTGTATATTCCTGTATTCGGTGAGGTCACTTTACTTCTGCTCGATTCTACCCACTCGATCAACAACTATTGCTGGCTCTATCTCAGTTGAATATGGAAACTTTATAATTTCTTTATTAAAAGAGAGTGAAAAGTATATCTCTATTAATGTCCAGGAAATAAGCGAAGACCCGCAACTCTTTGTGGAAGGCTACAGCCGTTTCGACGTCCAGCAGGGCGAGCTGGGTGACTGCTGGTTGTTGGCGGCTGTCGCTAATCTCACGCTGCATAGAAAGTAAGTTATAATATAATCAATGTCGCCAAGATTAACATGACTCAGGTATTTTATGAAGAGGTAAGAGTAAGAAGGTTTTGACATGAATGTAGTCGGGATAGATAGATGGGTCATGTTATTCTTCGAGTGACTGAAATGACAATTGAACGATTCTCAAAATGCAAATGGGTTGTGCTGTCTCCACACATAAAGTGGGAACCGGTTAGAGTTTTGATTTTTTTCAAGAAGACAATAATTAAAGGAAATGGGGCTTTAGTCTTGAATTTATACCAAAATGTGACTTAATTGATAGTCATTTCGCTTAATAGTATAAATACATTATACGTTATAAATACTTTACCCAAAAGCCCTACCAATAAGGAAGATGGCTGGCGATAAGCGAGTACTCGAAACGTCGGGAACAAAAAAACGTAAAATAAACGCGATAAAATCAGTAAAATAAGGTTTATTCCAACAAAAGCCTTATATTTAGTTTTGAGTCTATACTGATGTGATAGTGTCATGTGAATAATATTAGCTTTAGTTAAATGCATAACATTATGTGCAAATTATTTAATACAGATTAACATTGTTTCCTGTTTATCATAATGTAAATACTAAGGACATCTTATCACCAACGGCAGCGCAACATATACGAGGAAATTTTATGTTACAGTATAAGTCTTTTTTATGTTATATCACTAAGTAAAAATCTATTGTTAACGACCACCGGTACCCAAAGACACTGCATCCGTAGCAATTACACAGTCCCAGATGCGTTCCCAATTATTGTCGCATCCAGTGGAAAGCTAAGAGAATCAAGCCCTGTCTCCCCAAATCGTCGTTTTTTTCGTAACAAATTTTTAAATCCAAAGTTAACTTCAGTACAGTAGTAACACTTGATAATTATTATTATAATTTAATTTTTAATCCAGCATTACACTACCTTGTTATTTGTTAAACTACGTAAAATGTGTACTTAGTGTTTACCATGCTAAAACCTACTCTCATAATGGTTAAGTCCATCTTTCTGTGTTGTACTTCCCTGGCCGAGCCAGCTCATTCAGACGCCAGTTGCTTGTGTAATATTTTTAATAGTGGGTCTTACTATTATATGTACTAAAAAATCGACATGCTAGAGCAGTGTACATAACATTTTCTATTCGTAATGCAAGCATACCGCATTCATTCAGTAAACTAGCTGCCATACCCAGATCGTTGGTACTTATCGAAAGTTTAAAAAAGTATATAATGAATCACCGTCGTGTTTAAATTGTTAGTATTACTTATTAGCATTATCTACAAATATGGTTATCTGTATTTACATTGATTAAATATATAACTGCAATGTGTTTGATATTCATTATTAATATTTAATTAATAAAACAATGAACATTGACCTAGAAAAAGCTTTGTTAATTGTTTATATGACATTGAAACAAAATTACTTCGCTCTAATACATAATGATGGAGAACTTGTGCTACATAAGACTATTAAAACCGTAGCGTTTTTTTGCTATGAAGTATATGTGTCTAAATTATTAGGCACATGTTATATACTCAAAGTCTCGCTGTTTACTATACATTTACTCCGCACTTGTATCGCTTAGGTATTTAAATATACTATTATTGAAGTCCACTAACCAAGTAGAGGTGGACTGGAATGGCTCGGACTGGCGATATCTATATGATTTCATTTAAAAGCTCTCGCACGTTTTGTTTGAACAATTGTTTCGTCAGCACTGAAATGACAACACTGGATTGGCCATGAAATGATTCCAGTTACGCTGGAATGGTCGTGCTGAATTCAAAAATAATGGCATTTTGGTAAAGGTTTACAATTTTCCAGTTGTAATCCATCTGGAGTCGATCGCGGAACTGGAATAATGTAAATTGGGAATAAGTGATAATTTTTTTTTAATTATTTAATACTAGCAATGCGGTATATAAGAGACAAGTAAAAAATATATAGCATTTCTTATTTGCTGATAGTAGATAGAGAAAGGTTTTCTATTGGTGAAAGAATTTTCAAATTGGTTTAGTTTTTGAGGTAAGCAAGAACAATCAAATCTTTCCCCTTTAATTAGCACAGATAGAAAATCTTCGTATGAAAAAGTTAGATTTAATTATTGAATTTTGTTTCCAGGTTGTTCTTCCAAGTGGTGCCGGACGATCAGAGCTTTGATGAGGACTACGCTGGCGTCTTTCATTTCCGGTAAAAGTGTTTTAAATATTTATATACCAGTGACCCGCCCCGGCTTCGCACGGGTACCACTAATTATATTGATCACGTCGCTAACAAACTTCACAGGATCACTCGCTAGGACAATTCAAACATTTCCTGAAAATTTCAGTAAATCAGTTGTGCCGTTTCGGAGTCTATAAGGCACATACATACATACACAAGTACACACACGCATCGTTTTTTATATATTTAGATGTAGTCTTTATAGCGCACCACAATATACATACTTAAATACAATACATAATAAAACATAACAGAACTTATATACAAACAAATCAGAAAAGAACCTATAGATCTAAGAAAGAAAAATCTCATGTAGATACAAAGTTTGAAGTAAATCGTTGCTTTGTATCTTGATACGGGAAATAAATTCATACACAAAGATTACACCAATAAACTACAAAAACTTTTTTAGTTTTTTTTACTAGAAGGTAACAAATGAGCAAGCGGTCCATCCGAGTTGAAGCTACCGTCACCCATAGGCATCAGGAACAAGCTAACGAGTTGCAGATGCCTACCTTTAATGGACAGAGGAGGGAATGAACAGAAAATATGATATTTCCTTTTCCTATTTAATCCCTCCCCTGTTTCCTTCCTATCTTCTCTTTATTAGAAATAGATAGAAAGGGGAAGAGGAGTTCAATTAGGCCTCTGCCACCTCACTTATCAGACGAAACGTAGAATACTTCACGCGTGTCTTATGTGAGATCTTTGTATTTCACCGTTCGAGCCGGCACATTCGTACAACAGATGTTTTGGTGCGAGCTCTACTACTGTTGATCTTGTTATTAATTACTTTCTTAATGTTTACTTTCAGCTTCTGGCAGTACGGCCGCTGGGTGGACGTGGTGATAGATGACCGGCTGCCAACCTACCGCGGCAAGCTCGTCTTCCTGCACTCCTCAGAGCGGAATGAGTTCTGGAGCGCTCTGCTCGAGAAGGCATACGCAAAGTAAGCAAATAATATACTAAACATACGATTAGTGCTAGTGGGGAGGTTCCATGTGAACTTATATCGATCAGATTAACCCTTCTCCTTAGGGAAGAGGATTGGACAGGGAGAGGGTTTACGGAGAAAAGGTAATATCCTTTTTACTGTCTATGCCCTCCTCTGTCCATTAAAGGTAGACAACGCATCTGCAACACATTTCTCGTTTGCCACCTTTTTTTTTTTATGGAAAAAGGCGGCATACGAGCAAGAGGATCACCTGACGTCAAGTGAGCGCCACTTAATTCCTGAGATCTTTTACTCACGTCTATAATGAATTATTTTTACAAAAAAGAGAGGTCAATACTGTTTCTTCTTGCAGTGTAAAGAAGATATTACATGTGATAGATAGTATATAAAATAACTCACCGATCATGGTCTTGTGTCGCACGGAGCACATGATGAAGTCATCGAACTGAATGTACCCATCGCTCGAGCCGTATCTACAAATTAAAAGAAAACCTTAACAAATATTTTATATATGGAAGAAGGTGGCAATCGAGCAAGCTGAGCACCTGATGTTAAGTGAGCGCTACCCATAGACATCCGCAACAAGCAAATGTGTTGCAGATGCGTTGCCTACCTTTAATGGACAGAGGAGGGTATAGACAGGAATAAGGATATTTCCTTTTTCCCGTTAACCCCCTCCCTGTCCAATCCTCTTCCCGTTCCCATCCTATCCTTATGGGGAAAGGGTGGGAAGGGAAAGAGGACTGAAATTAGGCCCCCGGCACCTCACTCATCAGACGAAACGCAGAGTACTTCTACTTCACGCCTGTTTTCTGTGAGGTCGTTGTATTTCACCGGTTGAGCCGGCCCATTCGTGCAACAGATGTTGTTGTTGCGGGCTCTACCACTGTAAAATACTATAAACTATAAAAACCTTCTTCCATAAAAAAATTAAATTATGGAAATTATCAATCAATATACTTTAATTACTAAATAAAGTATTTATCTATATATATAAAAGGCAATATGTGTATGTATGTACGTATGTTTCTTATAGACTCGGCTGGACTGATTTCGATGAAATTTTCAGAAAATGTTCAGACTCGTTTAGCGGATGTTCCTGTGAAGTTTAGCGATCGGATCGTCATAAATGTGTAATGTACTAAAATTTTCTACAGACTGCACGGGTCGTACGAGGCGTTAAAGGGCGGTTCCACTTGCGAGGCGATGGAGGACTTCACCGGCGGCGTCACCGAGATGTACGAAATAACGGAACTGCCCGCTAACTTCTACACCATACTGCTCAAGGCATATGAAAGGAACTCCTTAATGGGATGCAGTATTGAGGTAACCAGAGATACGTCACCGAATGATTGTGAAATCCAACAATTTATAAGCAGACTAGGCATATTATAAACTGTTAGTAGAGCCCGCAACAACATCTGTTGCACGAGTGGGCTGAAATACCACGACCTCACTGAAGACTCGTAGAAATATGCTATGCTATGCATTTCATGTGATGAGTGAGGTTCCAGGCCTAATCCTCCCTTTCCCTTCCTAATTTTTTCTAATAAGGTAAGGATGGAAGGGGGACGAAATAAATAAGAAAAGGAATACGCACAATGTAGTGATTGTAGTTTAAGGGCATAAAAAATTGTCTTAATCCTCAGCCTGACCCGAACATACTGGAGGCGGAGACACCGGCCGGTCTGATCAGAGGACACGCGTATTCCGTGACCCGCGTGAAGTACGTCGACATCGAGACGCCGGGGCGCGCCGGCAAGATACCGCTGCTGCGCCTACGCAACCCCTGGGGCAACGAGGCCGAGTGGAACGGGCCCTGGAGTGACAAGTGAGTAACCTGTCACTAAAGTGATAACATGTTAGAAAACTATATATATAACTCCTAAAGGCCAAGAACACCTGAACAGAATTTGTTTGATAGAATAAAAAAGTAACAAAATTAAGAATGGTATTTTTTATTTCAATTGTATAGATGAGGTATTACATATTACTAACATTTTTTTAATGTTTCGCTTTACTTTTGGGCTTTATGGTCTAAGATACACACGGAACCTATACCCACATCTGTTATTTGATCAGAACCAAACTTATATGCTAGATAATCTTGATAAATCACAAGCGGGCTACCGAGCTAAATCGCATAAATAACGCAGAGTTGCGAGTTACGCAAGGGTTCAACCTAATTTTGTTTTTATGATTTAACAGTGTTTGTCCCAGTGTCAGGTCAGCAACCCACTTGTGATTTATCAATGTATATATTATCTTACATATAATCTAGGTCCTGATCAAACATCTCTTATCTTAGAATATAATGAAAAATGCAAATATACTCCCCCCCCCTGGCCTCTCGTTGTGAGCATCTTGTAATCTTGAAGATATCTGTAATTGGAAAGTCACGACGATATGTAGCATGTGTTGGATTATTTATTTATTATATGATTTAGTATTGTAGTTGTTATCATACCGTCGATGTTTTATTAACATGGCATATAATAACAGGTCACCGGAATGGCGCTTCATCCCTGAGTCGGAGAAGGAGGAGCTCGGCCTGACGTTCGACGATGACGGCGAGTTCTGGATGTCGTTCAAGGACTTTGTCAACCACTTCTCAAGGTATATGAAATGAAGAAACGCACTCACGCCCTATGTGGCAAAATCTTTCACGCTTTTCGTAGAAATGCGTCTAAATTTTTCACAAAATCAAATGGCGTTGCTTGTTTGATATTGATCATCTGTATCAATCAGCCTTAACAGAATCAAAAAAAAGTTGGTCGTCATGAAATGTGAAACTCACCTGTTGCACGATTGGGTCGACTCGACAGACAGACAGGCGTGAAGTCTAGAGTATTGTACGTTTCGCCTGATGAGTAAGGTGCTGGAAGCCTAATCTTAGTTTTTGGCCCATTACTATACTTTTCTAATATGGAAAGGATGTGAAGGATTCGACAGGGAATGGCCATCCCATTCATCATACGAAAGAAAAGGATCCATTTTTTTTATCCTCTCTGTCCATTAATGTTAGGCAACGCATCTGCAACCGTTTGATATCAGGTGAATCTCTCGCTCGTTTGTCACACTTTTGTAAAAAAAAAAAGGAAATAGAAGAGATTAGTGGAAAAGCAAAAAATAATGTTTGCAACACCTCAATCATTGAACGAAATGCCGGACTGTATTCCACTGCTTTATGAAGTCGATGCTTATAAATAAATGTTACTCGACTAATCATTTGCATATTGTAATTACAGAGTGGAGATTTGTAACTTGAATCCCGATTCCCTGGACCCTGAGGAGTGCCCCGAGGGATGCACCAAGAAGTGGGAGATGTCCGTCTTCGAAGGGGAATGGGTTAGAGGTATGTTATACATGCCTAAAGTTTTATCTTGGATTTGCACGCGTAGCTTCCAGTTATAGAGTCTTCTTCGACAATCTTCATAGTGTAGCCAATTTACACCAACATTAATGGGTTATATAACTAACCCTTCCTCATGAATAAATCCACTAATAGACAATTTAAATACTGCTGAGTGAATGATAAAAATTATAAGTCGGTAAAAATTAAAGCTGGCACCTTCACATGTTCCATGTTGCTTGTGTAGTATCTGTGTATAAGCGCGCAGCGGGACGTAGCACCGCAAGGGCCACATGAAAAGCGTTTCCGTCTCTCTCGCGCGCAGTCAAACGTATGAGTGTGAAGGAGGCGGTTATTGTTTTGTTATTGCTATTGTTTATAAGTAGAATGGTATTTTTATACTCGTTACAAGCAACAATATAGTAAAGCATAAAATATCACAAGTAAAAACCAATATTAAAAATCCACCCAAGCATACTAAAACCAGAATAGATTGTTTTTTTTAGATGATAGCATTTTCAATCTAATTAATTTAATTTTAAACATACTGTATAGTGAAATTCCATCAGTGTGAGTACTGTGAAGATGCCAGCTCTAGTTAATTGACCCATAAATCAAAATTAATATTATAACTAAAGCTCACTTATCTACGTGTTAAAAAATATTATTGTTTCAATTCCCAGGAGTGACGGCGGGAGGTTGCAGGAACTATCTGGAGACCTTCTGGAAGAATCCGCAGTACACTGTCACGCTGACGGACGTGGACGAGGGTGACGATGAGAACAAGTGCACCGTAAGTACATACGAACTTTCACTAACGTTAATTTTGAGATACCGTATCCCAAAAGTAAAGCTAGGACTACAACCATAATGTGAAGTCAGTAATAGCATTCGACCAAGGAGTCTATCCGTCCGTAAATACCACAACCACTTTTGACCTCGTCAATTTGTTCCTATCCTTTGCTGCACGCATAATGAATTAAAAGTCAAATTACTTCATTGAAACACGTGGTGCAGTAACATGGACGGAGAAAGGTTGTCCTAAACGTCCAATAATAAAATGCGGAGATGGGGGAATAACTTATGTCCTGGTCACAGTAGCGAGTAGCTCACATTTGTTCTATGGAACATGACATTGGAAGGGGAAGAGTATTGATAAGGGAGGGGATGGATTTGAAAAGGAAAAATCCTTTTTTGTTTATCCCCTCCTCACCTTGGATATAACCTGATGGAAGGCGATGGTGGTCAGTAACAGTCTCCTTCCTATTAAAAGTAGACAAAGCATTTATTTGTTGATGTAAAAAAACAGATTTTGAGATAATTCCAGATTATTATTTGGATGTAGAATCGGGGAAAGAGCTAGTATGTAGTTCTACTAAGATAAAGGGAATAAATTGCGTTGTTTTGTCCTATGACGTCATGGTTTCTAGAACAAATTGGAACTACCGACAATAGCCGGAATATAGTATTATGGTTATGAAAATAAATCGTGTCATTTTGTCTATTCCCAGATCATAGTAGCGCTAATGCAGAAGAATCGTCGGTCGCAGCGCCACCAGGGCCTCGAGTGCCTCACCATTGGGTTCGCGGTGTACCGCCTGCCGGACTACGGGCACGTTCCCAAGCCGCTGGATGTCAACTTCTTCAAGTACAATGCCTCAGTTGGACGATCGCAGGCGTTCATCAACCTGAGAGAAGTCAGCGCCAGGTGAATTAAATCTATTTTTTTATGATATAATATAAAATGTATCAGATATGCGATTAGCGATCAAAAAGTGAAGGCTAGAAAACGTCCTAATTGGAACGTTTTTTTAGCTCACGTGCTCACTACTACTGTTCTCTTTTTTTCTTATTATTTTAATTTCGCTATACTTCTTACACTATTCGACATGTGTATGTTGCTGTCACTGTCTTTTGGACACTTTTTTTATATGAGTGTAACATATCTGTAGTATAAAATATCATTGTTTTTTTTGTATTTGGTTGTATGTGGTTTACAAATAAAATAATTAATACGTTTTTTTAATAAACAAATTTAAGATTTTCAAATACATTCACTATTCGCCCAATCGGTAGTCTCTGGAGACATGGACTCATACATCTTTAAACAAAAAGTATATAATCCATACCTACATAATATGTTATACAATTTTTATGTACTATAAATATCTTTGAGAACCTATCGTGATAATGTGAGAGTAACGAAGAATTATATATTTTGTTTGCATTGTTGCAAGGTTCAAATTCGAGCCCGGCTCATACGTGATCGTACCGTCGACGTTCGAGCCCGACGAGGAGGGGGAGTTCCTGCTGCGAGTCTTCTCTGAGAAGGACAACAACATGACGTCAGTATAATATAAACATAATTTATCACATCAAGGCAATAGACTCCACTGCTGGACGCAGGCACTCGTGAGTCCACGAAGGTCGGCCCCTTGTTGGCCTAGCCCATGGACTCCCGCAACCTTGTTAGCTCATTGGCCTACCAATTGCGTAGTGACATTTTTGAAGTGAGAACTTCATTAGCCGTGTAAGACAATATTTGTTAGGGGAAATCTTATAGGTTCGGGTGAACGATATGTGTCACCGACATGTTTAGTTGAATTTAAAACAGTTTCGAACAAGTTTTTTCATTTATTTTCCTTGTATTCAATTTAGAATCTTATTTTTAAGAGACAAGGGTTTATTTTTGGTAATTAAGTATTTATTTTTGAAATGTTGGCTTCTGTGAGGTCATGGTATCTGTTGCGGACTCTACTACTGCTCAAGATATAATATAAACCTTCGTTACTCAGATTCCTATGATAATAAAAGTAATAAATGAAATTTATTTTCCAGTGAGAACGACGAAGATGTCGGCATGGGCGATGTCGATGACAGGGTATGTGTTATTTTACTCACACCGTGTTCGCACTGCCGAAACATTCACATAAAATATGTTGTTATCTCTCTCTTTCTGTTTGAAAAAAACTGAGATAGAACGAGGGTAAACTCACGGTTCGATGTTAAAAAAAAGGTTTGTCATGTCAAACTGTCAATGATGCGCTCAGTTTACCACTTTAGTAAGTGGCAATTGTAAATTTTCTGTTAATATATATTTTTTAAATTAATGCGTACTAAATTTTGTAAGCTATTTTTGTTAACAATACTTGTTGGTAACTTAAACTTTTGATTAGTCCAAGGCTCTTCTGTTCTGGGTGTAGTTTCAGGTCATATCTTTTTCGAGTAATATGTGATAATATATTTTCTTGTAATAATTTCCAGGTGAAGGAGATCGCACCGAATCCAGAACCTGCCGATCCTGTACGCGACTTCTTCAACCGCTTGGCAGGCGATGACGGAGAGGTTGACTGGCAGGAGCTCAAGGAGATATTGGATTACGCCATGAGAGAAGGTAGGTTTAGGAACCTTATATTAATAACTGTTAAAAATTATTACAGTTCCAGAGTCGGTGAAATTCACGTCATTCGTCAAAAAAACATGTTACGCAAGGTAACATGCAATACGAATGTATCCTGGACCGGACCCATTTTTTTCCGGGATAAACAGTCTAGCCTATGTTCTATTTTAGACTATAATCTATCTCTCTGCCAAATTTCATCTATTCAGCCGTTCTTGCGTGAAAGAGTAACAAACATCCATACATACAAACTTTCGCGTTTATAATATTAGTAAAAAGTAAGTTACGAAATACTAATTGTCCTGATACTTGTGTCTATTATTTTTGTCTAACTTTGTATTCTTCCATATTTCCCACAAAATAGTTGAAATTAAATTCTTTTGTTGTTGTGACTTGTTGAGGGGTTACCACTGTAGGTCACCACATGTTCTTTACTCGAATGATACTCTTAGTTCGGTTTCTTAATGATTTATATTTACAACTCTCTGACTATAAATATGTACACCATAAGATTGTCTAATTGTCACCAATTGGGAGAGACTGATAGTGACAATGAGAGTGAGTGAGAAAATTCCGACGTCTCTTTCACACGTTCTTGTGAGAAGGCGTGGTCTTAGGTATTACAACTTTGTTGTGTTCCGCAGTACGGAGATCGCGATGCGCCTTTGATGAACTCCGATAGACTTTTTTTAAGTTATAATTTAATTTATATCACATAGAAATAACTTAATATTTTATACAAATATAAAACTGTTAACATGTTTTATATTTGTGTTAAATATGACACAAACCTAATTAATACTCGACGAATCCAACAAATTGAAACTAGCTTCTTTATAAAAATAGAGATAGAATGGAAAATCCACACGCGGTAGAAGTGATACTTTGTTTTCTGGTTAATTTGTAAGAGAATT
>JWHW01055664.1:72324-91416 GCA_000931545.1 Papilio glaucus
CTAGATATCAGGTGCATGCTTATTTGCTACCTTCTTGTATAAAAAGTATTTTATTTATTGTATACCTATTCATTCATATAATGAGATTCTATAATCTAAATCTGATGATATAATCAAACCGTAACTTACATTCCACGGAACTGGAACTACAGACAGGACATGTTCAGAGAGTTTAAACTTGTCCATACCTTTTACTACCAGGCTAGCTTGAGTCTCATCTGTAACGCTAATCTTTACTTTTTTCTTGTCACCTGCGTCTAGTAAAAACTGATCCAGCTCAAAGTTATAAATATTACATTTTTCTTGAATTAGTTTTTGTAAATAATTGTTAGTTATCTAAAAAAAGAATTAACATTCCCATTATTGTATTTTACAATTTATAAATAACATTTTCAATGATAATGGTAGAATGCCAATTATTAAACACACCCATTCAGGTAAACCGAATATTGTTAACATCATTTTGGTTTTATTAAATCCGAAACTAACTTTGTTGAAAAAACGTTCTTCTTTTAAACTACGCAAAAGTAAACTTTTAATCACTTTTAACTGTCAAATCAAAATAAGACAATGTTGCCAAGCGATTACCTCAAATCCTACCCAAATCTACGATGAAATACCCATGAATTCAAGTTTCGAAGTATCTATACTCAATAAAAAGAAGCCAGGTAACTCGCAGGTAATATTCCTTATTCACCGTTCTACCCTGTGACAAGAACTCATGATGCACCAAACCGCTGCAATCGAAGAAAACTGTAAGCAAAACGTTGACATTCGACAGAACTTGGCGTGCTTTTTTCGGTCTTGTTTCGTGCGGCAGCTTCCGTTGAGATGATTGAGCATTGGTTTCCACGTCATAACCATAAACCCACGATTCGTCACCAGTTATGACCCTCTGGAGCAAATTCGGGTCGTCGAGGACAGATTCTAACATCTCATTAGCAATGTTCATGCGATGCTGTTTTTGATCGAAATTGAGCAATTTTGGTACGAATTTTGCGGCGACCCGTCACACGCCCAAACTATCGATTAAAATCGAATGGCACGAGCCAATCGATATGCCCAGGCCTCGGCGATTTCTCTAACGGTTATTCGACGATAGGCCAATGCCATTTTCTTCACTTCATCAATTTTTTCGTCTGTTGTTGTAGTGCTCGGGCGTCCGGCACGCTCTTCGTCGTTCACATCTTCTCGGCCTTCTGAAAACATTTTATACCACCGATAAACGTTGCTTTTGTCCAAAGTAGCTTCTCCGTATGCCACAGTCATTCGGAATGCATCCGCGCACTTAATTTCGTGTTTCACACAAAATTTGATACAGGTTCTTTGTTCCATTTTTTTGAATAGGTAAAAATCGAAGACGAACCAAAACACGTGCAATCTTTATAAATTATAGCCTATATGTTATTCTGATGTATAATCTATATTATTGTAAAGTTTCATTAAAATCCATTCGGTGTTTTTGCGTAAGTAAGGAGTATCAAACATCCATACATTTTCATGTTGGTCTCCTCTGTATTTGCTTTAATTCGTGATCTCATATATCATCACATTTCATTTAATGAATACCCAAAATTCAAGTACTACGAGTCGATGACGATGTATATTTCAAAGTCAGATAGCAGCTTTATGCTTTCGTTTCTGTCATGAGTTTTCGCAGATTTATAGATGTTTAATCAAAAGTTTTATTGCTTTCAGCTATTATTTTTTATCACAACTTTTTTAAATCCTCCAATTCCCACCAAACCCAAATTTTTCCCGCCAAATATTATCTACCCGATAAACGTAAAATGAAATATGTCACCAGGCAAAGATTAAAAACTCTCCAAGTCCTTTTCCGCACATTAAAATAATAAACACAATATTTTTTTGCAGTTTGTACTGCTTTCGGCAGACAATTACTGCTTATTTTTACATCCTTTTATTTTTTATATTCTCTTTGTATTTTTATCCCATTTTAAAAAGAGCGAAGACCAATCACTAAAATTTCATTAAGCTTAGCATTTTTAACCAAGCAGTTACTTGATGTTCATCCGCAACTAAAGAAAATTCGTTGTCGTTTCTTCGAAGATATAATGGAACGAAAGGTGGATAAAGGTTGTTATGTTAGATCTACACATCTCGCTCAAGTTGAATCGGTAAATGTGAAGACCAGTACTTCACACTGGTATTCTGCTGCCAGTTCGAGCCCTTACCCCACCTTTACCCAGTAGAACAAGTATATTAGTTCAACGGCCGCTTATCTTCATAGATTTACATACCTCCAGATACTGATCATGTGATTCCATGATGTTCGATTTTCTGTTTTAGTTGTGCAAAAATATTTATTTTTTGATACTTGACTATTTATTTGGGAAATGTGATGTCCGTGAACTTTTATTTCCTCGAGGCTAGCTTTACACGATTACACAGCACAAACCGTCATTTTTTAGGCTCCCGTACCCAAAGAGTAAAACAGGACCCTATTACTAAGACTTCGCTTTCCATCCTTATGTCTGTCTATCCGCCTGTCACCAGGCTGTATCATTAATCGCGACAGTAGAAATTTTCGCAGATTTATTTCTGTTACCGCTATAACAACAAATACTAAAAAACAGAATAATTAAGATCGCGCGCAAGTCCGACTCGGATTTTTTTATTAAAAACACGGAGGTAATAATTCCTACTGTAGGAAACACCTGACTGTATTTTAAGGGAATTCACTTTTGTCACACCGTATTTTTTTATTCTCTGGGGGTCTGTACATCTTTTGCTCTACTATTGGCAAATCTGTTGTAAATAGTCAATTTTGTTTTTTTTTTGGAAAATGTATACATTGAAATAAGAGAAACAACCACACAAGTTAGTAACATATTCAGCACAGGAAAATTATAAAATAGCTCATCAATATTTAGGTTAAATTAAAAAAAATATTCGATTAAACATTAATAACGTCTGTACTTTGTCTGTTTCTATCGCATGACGCCGGACCGTCTTTATTTATATTGTATACGTAGACCGGACACAGGTCCGGCAACCAATTTACGCCCGCCACCTATTATTGACGGTCCGTCGTCCGGTGAAAAAGTGGACGGCTACAAGCGCTTTTATGATAAACTTAATTTTAACAGTGGGGGAATAGGTTAGATAATAAATTTAAAAATAAAAAACTTAAGTTATTTATTATAACTTAATACAGTATGAATTTATTGTAACTTAAAACTACCAAATTTCATTCCAGTCCATGTCAGTATTCGCCTGACTCGTCGTTGTTGTTGGCGTTCGCCTCGCAGGTTTAAATGACAATATTTCTGACACCACCGCGTCTGGCACTTTATAGTGATCAAAGTTTGACAAACGGACGTACAAAGTTGCACCGCCTGCTTAAACAAAACAATAATTATTTAATTTAATTATTACTAATCTAAAACAATATGAGAATCCAACATGGAGTAAAAAAATATTGTTTTAAAAATTAAAATAACATGCAAAGCTCTCACTATCTCAACGCAAAGGTAAGTTTATATTTTTTTAACCAGATGGCGATAATTAAAACCTTATAAACAAACTATTATTTAGCGCCATCTTATAAATTTTTGTGGTACTCGCATTGTCATGAGATAACATATATTATTTGGAAAGAAACACGAAAAAAGACGACCAGCAGAAACCCGACCGCCCAGCTACATATTAAAGTGACTCGTGAAGCGAATTACGTAAACATTAAGATTTTTGCGAGCACGGTGGCTTTTGAGACTGGGCGTAGTTAACGTTTATATGGAGAAGTTATGAAGCCTGAAATTTATATATAATATAGGTGATTAATTATATTAAATAAAACACTCATTGTTTATGATAGCGCCATCTACCGAATGAAACCTAACGAAACGATTATTACTTTATATGCTACGATTATTTATTAGTCTTTTAGGAACCGATTATATGGTAAAGGTGGATGGAGCAGCAGTGGACGAATATCGGCCCAAACGACAACTACTAAAGTAGAATTTTGATTTTCGAACTATTACTTATTTATATAAATAAACATTTCAAGGAAAAAGAGTTATGGTCGAATTTCGACCACTGAGCGACCATTAGTATAAAATAATGACTTGCCGATACTAATGTTCCCGGCCTCCATTAAATCGGGCAGCGTGGTGCGGGGCACCTTGCAGAACATCAAGTTGAACATGCGGTCGCTGCGGTACACTTGGACCGGTAGGTATTTCTTCAATAATTTTATCACCATCTCTTTGTTAGGCAAAAACGGCACCCCGTATATCTGCAAACAAATCAAGCTCCTTATACTAGTCTGAAGCATAGTGCCCTATGTTATATAGGCGTAAAGTAGAAGTATTCTGCGGTTCGTTTGATGGAGGCCTATTTTCAGTCCTCTTCCCCTTCTGACCCTTTCCTCATAAGGGTAGGATGAGAACGGGTAGAGGATTGGACAGGGAGGGGTCAACAGGGAAAAGAAAATATCTTTATACCCTTACTATACCCTCCTATGTATATTAAAGGAAGGCAACACATTTGCTTGTTGTGGATGTCTATGGGTAGCGTTCACTTAACATCAGGTGATCCGCTTGCTTGTTTGCCACCGTATTCCATAAAAAGGTACCCATTTTTGTATATATATGGTGCCTACCGCTTGGAAACTTTGTCAGTTTACAATATGACTGGGCATATTATAAACTGACATAAAATTTTGAAAGGAATAAATCATTAACAATTTGCGTAACGTTCACACTCGTCGCCTGGAGCTAGAATAAATCATTTATTTCAGATAACCTTTAAAAAGTGTGAGCGCGCGAAAACATAAATGGTGTCGCTTTGAAGGTGCGTCCATGTTCTTTTGCCCGTATCTTACATCCACTTCGTATGGCCTTCGCGATCCACGAACGCTAGTTTGGACGCATTTTCGGTACGGTACGGTGGTACGGCGTGTCGGTACGGATACATACGGTACGCTGCGAGTCATAGAGGACATAATCGGACGACACTTCCAACAGAATTGAACACGTGGTGACTGCAGTTACGTTACGAAGACACTGGCTATTTTACTATACGTCCAGAGTTTTTTGATCGGGACGGCGATACGAATGGGAGATACGGTAAAGCAAAAGAACATATCTGGGACGCACCTTTATGTGTCGCGCGTCGTAAATATTCACTAATTCTAATAAAAGTTCAAAAATATTTTATTACCATAAGATTAATACTCACTCTCACTCTATAATACATACTCTTCTTTTGCAATATATTGTCCTTGAAAACTACCTGTAACATCTGTAAGCAAAATTATAATTAAGTTATTTTAAAAAACAAGTTAAAAATATATACTTAGTGTGGACACAAAATATTCGCAGTCCGTATCGCCATTATACTACTACCCAAGTACAAACAAAAATGACAACTAACCATAGGTAGGTAAGGGACAATCTTCTTCAACTCCATCCTGACCTTTTGTACGGCCAACTCTTCATCGGTCTGCTCATTGACGTCGGTGTTTAATTGTCTTATATGGTTTTGCAACTGAAATAAATTAAATATTTCTTTATTAAATAATCCTTAACTTTTTATACAAATTAGATAAGACCAGCATGCACAAGACAATTATCACATTTATTTAGTTTTTAAACAAGTGTAAGCTTGGCTGAGAATGGTTGAAAAGAAATATCAGTAAATTATTTCGATATTCTACTAATATTTCATATACATGCCTGAGAAGGAAGGCGGCAGGTTGGCGTCAGGCAAGCAGTCAGCCGTAAAAAACCCTATTACAGTATGAACCTACAGTCGTACTGTGCCGACCCCACATAAAAAGTGGGAAAAGGGAAGAAGGAAGAAAATGGAAAATATGTACGTACCTCCCCGGCGATACGTTTTGAATGCTTGATGCATATCGCCTCCACTTTATCCCATGACATATTAGACAGAGCTAGAACAAATAAGTGGCAGCGTTGGTAGGGGACGTCCTAGGAGAAATTATCAGATTAGTGACATACTAGAGAAGGGCGATATAAGGAGCACCCATAACCGACGAGCTTGTATGCGTAGATGTATGAATGTAGGAGAAGCGAGAGAGGTGTGCCAGGATCGCGCCAAATGGAAATCCATAATCTACCTGCCCCTCTATGTTACGGGCGTGAGACTTTTACTTCTTTTAGGTTTCTAAGATGTTGTATAGCTATATATTTTCTTGATTCTCTTTTCCTTTTCCTTATCTGTTCTTTTTTAATCAATTTCTCCTTTTAGATAGAGACATTGGTAGCTTTTAGGTTTATACCCAAATTAGATCAAGCATGTAATCACTTAACTACTTGATAATAAACTTACGCAATTCCTTCTTCTCACATAAAAGAAAAACAATAATATTACCAGACACAACAGTGGTAGAGTCCGTAACAACAACATCTGTTGCACGAATGGGCCGGTTCGACCGGTGAAATACCACGACCTCACAGAGAACAGGCGTGAAGTAGAAACGCGTGAAAGTTAAACAATTAAGGTGCCGGGGCCCTATTTTACTCCTATTTTTCATCCCTTTCTATTAATGATAGGAATGAGAAGGGGAAGAGGATTTGACGGGGAAGGGAATTGAGAGGAAAAGGAAATATCCTTTTTTCTGTTTATCTCATCCTCTGTCCATTAAACGAAGGCAACGCATCTGCAACTCATTAGCTTGCTGCAGATTCCAATGGGTGGCAGTCGTTTGGTATCGGATAAACCGCTCGCTCGTTCGCCATCTTCTTCTATACAAAAAAGACAAAACCGCATGACGAGAATCTCGCGAAAGTTGTCAGCGGACTTTTACCCAAGAGCTACGACCAACATCTTCGCGCGTTGTAAGTAGGTTTCTCTATGTGACCATGACCACTGGTTGCTTGAGACATAGGACTCCACAGTCGGCAAAATATTTTTTTAAAATATAAAACAAGGTGGCAATCGAGCTAGCACCCGATATGAGGCAACCGCTACTCATAGGCATCTGCAACAAGCTAATTTACAGATGCGATAGACAGGCGAGATGATAAACAGAAAAAAAGGATACCTTTTCCTATCCATCCCCTACCCCGTCAAATAGTCGTACTCGTTAGTTACCGGTACTCCTTATATCGCCCTTCTTTAGTATGTTACTAATCTGATCGATATAAGTTCTCCTTGGACGCCCCCTACCAACGCCGATGCATACCTTTCTCAATTCTAGTCACAACATCTACTTTTAAGCCACACTTTTCCCTTAAAACGCTATTTTTAATCCTATTATTCAAAGTCACGCCTAACACACTTCTTAAGGATCGCATCTCAACGGCATTAACTCTACTAGCATGCTTTTCCTGCCAAACCCAGCTCTTACTACCATACATTAAAGTGGGGACTAGTACAGCATTATGTATAGCCAGACGAGCCTTCGCCTAGAGTACCTATAGCCCCATTAATTTTATTTCCCGCAATAATGATATCATTCATTATATTCAGCATGTTGTAAGTCCTCTGCCGATGACGCAAACACGACCTGGTCCTCGGCAAACAAGAGACATTGTACAACTAGCTCACCCATTCTTAATTCATAATCTTCGTCTTTCAAAGCTACCAAGCAATCATCCATAAAGAGATCGAACAGCAACGGGGATGCTACACAGCCCTAACACTTTTATTCATGCTAACCAAGGTGGACCACCGATCATCTTTTTTAACTTTATCGTTTGCCTTTTCCAAATCTACTACAAAAACTTTTCTGTAATCATACATAAAGAAAAGATCTGATCCATGCGGCCCATTCCTTTCCTAAAACCTGGTTGCACAGCCCACGTTATTTCTTCAATTTCTCTCATGCTTGTTTTAATCAATATTTTAGTATAAAGTTTTCCCACAATGATGAGAAGGCTGATACCTAATTTTACAAACCTTTTCTTTTATATAAAGGAACGATGACGTTCATATATTGAAAAAGACCCACAGCAGGCTTGCAACTGAACCCTCTTCAGCTCTCAGCATTTCAAGGGAAATCCTGTCATACCCGGGTATTACCTGTTTACCAATTTCATTATTATCGTCGCAATCAAAATTTCATCTTTCAAACTTATCGCTCTATTTATGTCTATTCTAGATTATCTGTTTTAAATAAGTAAAACAATAAATACAATTAAAAACACATACCATACGGCTTTTCAGTTACTGTCAAAAGGTTTGGCTTGCTCAGCGTGGTAAGTGGACGACCTGCCGCCTTTTCTATGTCGTGGACGGTGGTCTGGATGAGACTGAAATCGCCGTGGTGAGGGTGCAGGCTCCTGTAGGCCTTTGTCAGCTTGAAGCTCGTTTCTACATCTTGTCCCTCTACCAGTATCCATCGTAGGTAACCAAGCACTTTCTGTAAATTTATATTTCATATAAAAGGTTTAGAAATTTTGAGCACGAAAGCGTGCTTGATTTGTTATAGAGATTCCGTGGAGAAGTGGTAAAAGATAAACTGAAATGACAACGCCATCTATGGATTCTGCGATGTCAAATTTATAAGATGCAACCTACGCATAATAAAAAAATATATTTAAAACTATCCATACACATCTCTATAAAAATCTCTCCCCGTCCCCATGAAATCCATAGATATTCATAGGGGACGGTTTGTAATAATTAATTATGATGTGTAAACTGGCTGAAATACAACGATGTTTCTTAAAGATGTAACAGTCGGGTACAGTATTACGTCTGACGTCAAAAATGCGGGTATGCTATCGTCGATAGCAGGGTTGTAACAGAACCACGCCTCCGCAAATGCGGAACTTCCGCGAGTAAAAGTAACTCCGTCAGCAAGAAATCGTACTTCCGCCTCCGCATCTATCCAAGTTCCATATACAATGCTCAAAAAGCGCCTCGATCATTCGACTGAGTGTTGCGAGCAATGAAATGGATTATACTTGTATATCGGAACGCGGGAAGCGAATATAGATGGGACGATAGGTAAAATTACTTTTGCTTCCTTTTAATTTTGATAAACAATAAACATTGTAAAGAAGACTTTGATTTCTGTGAAAAATCACGCATCCACCCCTAGTCAATAATAAATATAACACACAAACAAACCTTAGAGATGGCTGCCAATATCTCATGGCCAGTTGTCATGCTGAGCTTGTAAAGCCCTGCATACTTTGGTTGAAGTTCCTCCATTATCTCCGAGTGAGCGGCGAGCAGCACCTAAAATAACAATTAATCCTTTTAATTCATTCTACACACACACAGTGTAATCATTCAAAAATGGATAAACAATTTTGGGGGGAATTAAACAGAATAAGAAGGAAAATTATACAAAATATAACTAACCAAACATGATGAGGAGGGTAATACTTTAATGGAAACATGTTTAAAGTAATAGTATGGCTACTGTAATGGTAATTAAGTACATCCAAGTTAGAGTAACATACATTACAAGCAAGTTAGGGTACCAAATGCTAGAAGCGACTCATGGAATAAACAATGTCAACACCAAAAATAGGAGCACAACCTGAGGCTCGCCCACTGTTCCCATTTAGAGGGATAGCACAACACATTTATGCCTACATTTATCACTTTATCTATAATTTTTTTTTTAATATCCTGTGACATTATTCACACATGGCCATCTGACGCCAAACTAAGCAGAGCTTGTGCTATGGAAACCAGATAACTGATGTACTACTATAGTACATTTTCTTTCGTAAATACATACTTAAGTAGATTAATACACACAGACTCAGGACAAACATACATGTTCATGCAATCCCATCAATACCTACTACATATATTTACCTCTCCCACTGAACCTTCATTCGGTATCTTATAGGCCCTTCGCAAACTCATTGGTAATCCAATAGGCTTAACGCAGGAAGAGAACTGAAAAAAACATAAAACCATTTAAACATTCATTTTTTATTTTAAGTAACACAATAGTGATTAGAGAACAATGTGGCTGGAGCAATTTCAGAAAAGTCTTGACCTGGAATGATCCTTTTGTCCCCTTCACCATCCTCTCTTCCTTTCTCTTGTGATCTATATTACCACCTTCTTCTATGAAAAATACAACATTTTTGTGTATAACCATGGCAATTTAAGTTCAATTTAGACTTATCTAACTTTAGTGCAGTTTAAATAAAGGTTCAAGTCCAAAATGGACTACAACCACAGAATACAAACTACACTATAAATTTATATGAAAATTCCAAGCCAGGCGATATTGCAATGCATGTCCCTCTGCGTGGCTGTAGATAACACCGATGGCAAACCGCAGCACATTTTTAGCTTACAAGTCATTATAATCTTTTTCTTTTAATACAAATACAAATGTGCAGTCTGCAGACTCTCGGAATAGATAATGAACAACGAGGTTGACTGCAACTGCAGGTGCAATGCAACCTGCTGCTGCTGTTTAAGGCTAATCTCAAACTTGTACCTTTATGTAACGAAAGCCGTGAAGCAAATTACTATATTACTTAAGCAAATAACTATATACTTACTTTTGGCTCAACATCAGGTATTCTAGCACGCAGTTTGATAGATCCAAACATAGTACCATTAATATTATTTACAACATCCTTTGGATTGAGCTTTTCTGACAGACGTATGTAGCCAGTTCGAGAGTTTTTAGTGCATTTAATAGTGATAACTTCATACTTCCCTTTGATTGGTTTTATTAATTTCCTCAATAATATTTTCATATTCCACTAAAAATAAAAGTTAGTTATAAAGAGTGCTTTAGATTTATCAATCGGTTTTAGAGCCAAGTACATCTTGAAATATATTTATACATGATTGTATACGTACTTTGAATGCAACCATTCTTCAGTATGTCACCAATCTAGTAAGCAAGATTGTGACTCACTTTCAAAACAAAAAAATATCTTGTCAATCTTCTTTCATTGATCGCACTAAACTAACTAATAACCCTTACTTAAACTATTGACTTACTAATAAAACTTACAATAATCAATCTTTAATTCAATCCGCTTTTCACATGTCCTTCTACGCTCCTTATTAGATGTCTTAATTTTTCTATTGCTGGCGCTACTTTCGGGCTTCCCCTAATATACTTATTTTGTACCTTATCCAACTATGTTACTGCACACATCCATCTCAACTTTCATATTTTTGCCCCATGCATTCACACACATTTCATTTGCCGACTTAAGTCACATAGACAACAACCTGCTTATCCATCTTACCGTTATAATAGTTATACAAATTAATCCCTAAGCCTTCAGAAGGCTTTCTTAACTCTTATCTACTGCTTCAACACAACTGATATCTACATTTAATGTCTGTGCAGCTAAGGTATTTGTAAGCTAGATTCTTAAACAAGTTTGTGACAGTACATCGGTTTTAACTTAATTATTGATTTAAACATTCTTATATTATCTTAAAACAAGCCATAAATTTATCTCTTCCAATGGATTATAAATAAAAATATTATTTTTTAATATTTAAACTATTAAAACTAAATTACAGTGATGTTAACTTTAACAAATTTAAAATACCGAAATCCAAGCTTGAGGGAAATTTAATGAAATTAAGGGTATAGATGAATGAAGAGAGAAACGAATCAAATTTATGTTGCAAAAGTGAATGGCAGCATTGGCTGGGGACGACCAAGGAGAACTTATATCGATCAGATCAATCATATCATACAAAATGTAGGTAACCGAAGAGCATGTATGCGTAGACGTATGGATATAGAAGAAACGAGAGGTGTGCCAGGATCGCGCCAAATGGAAATTCAAAATCTCTGTCTACCCCTCTAGGTTAGAGGCGTGAGCGCATATTTTATTTATTTATTTATAAGAGTATAAAAATATCAATATCACCCAAAAGTGAAGAAATATTCGCCTGCAAATAAAAAAATATTTAATTTTCTTACCCTGGGAGGCAATCCAGATACAATAATAATTGTCATTTTGATACCAAGCTTTTTATTTAGGTACTAATATTAATTAGTGATTTTATGATACATAAATCAGTAAAATTGAATAATGACAAGATCACACAAAACAAAACACCAAAGAATGAAAGAGAGAGAAGAGGAAGAGCTTGTAGCTTGGAAGAGTTTGACCACAGAACACATAACATATACCTTAAAGGGTATATAAGTTTGAAGTTTGACATGGCATGGTTAATTAATTCGTGCCAAAGAGAATGTTATAAGTCCGTTATATATATATGAGATTTCTAGGTAGGTTAGCTAGTTGTTCTCAAGTAGCCAATAGTCTACTTTCGCGGCGCCTTTCATGATTTGTTTTAAAAACATATCTCACTATTTTATAGTAATTGTACTTAATGTCTAATCTCAGTAGCTTCTTTTAAATGTGGTTTTTAGTAGTATTAAATTCTCTTTGGGCAGTAGTGACCAGTTTTGGCCGAAAGAGTAAGCGTAGTGATGATGGGAGATGGCATAATCTGCCAATAATGTCAGCTTGTCAACTGTCGGTGGTTGGACAACCCTAGTGCCGATTGCCAATCCAAATCCAATTCGTGTTAGGGATGCTCGAGTGCCTTTGTTTCGATACTTTGAATCGCAATGGATCAAAACACAGTTCGATCCAAGTATCGATCCGCTCCAGTTGATACGATCCAGTATCGATCCTGTACCGAAAATATAACCCCAGTAGACTTTTTTGCTTGAGCCATCGTTCAAAATTTTATTTTGTTTACAAATTTAAGTCTAAAAACACGTTATTTGTTAAGAAGAGACAAATGAATCATATCTCTTATGAATAACATATTAATCTGTCATGAATACGCACAACGAAAGTTTAGAGGTATATTTACATAAAATAAATAAAACTGATACCGGCCTGTTTATTTATGTTCAGTGTTATGAATCAACCGCCAATGAAGTGTTTACAATAAATTTGATACCATTTGCTACTGATATAGGCGTGAATCTTAGCAGTTTGACGAGCTGATATAATACGATTTTTTCGATCCGATTCTAGTTGTATTTGTATCGATTCATCATCGGATCGTATATTGTTGTATTGCTACAAAAGTCGAAAGCATCGAAAGGCATTGTATCGATCCAATTACGTATCGATACGGACCGGGCATCCCTAATTCGTGTGGTTAATATAGGACGTACATAAACATAATCAATATTTGATTTGTGCAAACATTTATTTGTATCTTTCTTATTACGAGTATTTGTGGTGTAATTTATACACTCGATTGTACAATACTCTATAAACAAAATGAACGAAATAAATATATTTGGTTTTCCTAAAAGTGTTAGTGTAATTGATATCTTATAATTGTTTTATGTCGTTAATTATGCCGTTTTAGTAATACAACATTATTCATTCGTTTTTTGTTACTTAAGCTTTACAAGCGGTATTTGATTGGACTTAGAAGACCAAAAAATTATGACTCAGAACTCAGAGGTCACAATACTGCTGATTCGAGACCCTTTGGGAAAGGCTTCCCGTGGGTTTCCACTCGTAAAATGGTGTCGCGATACAAGCTTTCTCTCTGTCCTTCTTTCTGAAAATCTGAGATGACAATAAGTTTTGTGTGAATGTTATCGCCAGTGGAAACCCACGGTTACGTTCAGCAGACGACTTAAAGGCTGATTGATGGTTATGCGATTTTATGATCGACTACAAATTATTAAAAATAATGAATATGCATCATAAGGCATAAACTAAATATTTAAGTTTTAATTTTAGCCAATAAATATCTTTAACCTAATATTATTGGCTTAAAACTTATATATATTTACCAAGAAATTGATAGTCATCTTTGTCATGCAGGTTCTACTAAAATAAAATAACCATTTTTTGAAAAACCCCTTGTTTTCTGGATTATCATGTGATTTTATATTCATGTTTAGTTGAGCACTCACAATCCTGGCACAAAGTAAACCATTTACTAAATAAAAATAGCATTACATAGGCAAATTGGCTACAGGTGCCCTAACCTCCACTTCCCCACCCACTTATGGGCAATATTGTACCTATATACATTTTTACTATCAGGTTTCTCAATGTGATCAAATCTCATTTAAAAACCTTTTATATACTATTAACTTTTTACAATACTAATTCTTTAATTTCTTAACTTTCAGATGAAAAAAACGAAAATATTTCAAATACTAAAATATATGATATTTCGCAAACGCTTAAGATGCAAATTTTGGATCAATGACATTGTGCCAGATTCAGATCCTAATTTTGTAATAGTGTTAATGAATATTGTAAAAAAAGATGATGCTTCCAAAGCTATAGATCTTATAAATGATTTTGTCTATTATGATCTTCAGAATGATCTACATTTCTCAGCAGTTAATGTTACTGATCGTCTTACATCAGATGAATATAATGAACATATGCCAGAAAAAAAAGTAGATCAAGGTATAAGAGATAGAGAAGCAAGACAGACAAATAGGCCTCGGCAACCATCTGCACCACATAATGGTAGAAGTCGCAGTCCTCACTCAACAAATGATGTTTCTACGCTAGATGTAAGTATCTTGATTTTTTCACTGATCTACAAAAGGGTAATGTTTTTTTGGATATATAATGTATGTCCACTCCACTGTGACCTATAACATTAGAGTCATAACCTTTCCCAGAGTTTCATAAGTTCGATTCCCACCCAGGACAGACAATTTGTGTGCATAAACATGTCTATTTATCCAGAGTCTGGGTGGAATTATCCCATAGTATATAAGTTATCTGGTGTCCATAGCTCAAGTTCTGCTTAATTTAGAATTAGATGGCTGTGTGTGAATAATGTCCCAGGATATTATTATTATCATCTATACATATAATAAAAATGTTGCTATCTGGACATGGAAGATATTTGAGAAAAACTATTATTGTGGGCCTTTATAAATGCCCAAACAATGATTAGAATCAGAAATTAGAATTTTTGTCTGTTCGTTTATTTGTGTGTGCTTTTGGTGCGGTGTTCAGAAATGTATTGTGGTAAGATTCACTTAAAAAATAACAGTTTGTTTTCCTCAATCAGCTTATAAATAAAGAAGTTATATCAATTTAAAGAACTATGTTAAACATTTGTTTGATAAAAATAGCTGTTCAGTTGAATAGGTTGAAATTTTAGTTAACTATATATTATATCTTTAAAATAATGATGATTTGAAAGTTTATATAAAGTTCAAAATAGGACAGTTTCGGAGATTTTGCAATCATCAGCTTGACACACTGTGCATTGATATTCATGGCATATGCACATATTTCGAAGATGCACAACACTCTCTGGTAATGGTAACAGCTATATTTGGTAACGCAGTAATTACATCTACTATATAGATGATTTTAGAAATTATGTATGTATTGTTATGTAGTATGTGTTGATGGATAGATTAGTAGCTTATTATTCCTGAGGAGGGTTGGCGTTAGGCAGGCGGCCGGCCGGTAAAAACTGTAGCAAGAACCTGTATAGTATGGACTACGGTCACAGTTTAAACAAACATATGTAATTGCTTTGTAATTTTGCTACGGTCATCGACCCCACATACGCGGGAAAAGGGCAGGGAGATGATGATAAGGTTAGGGTAGTATTGAGTTGTTTATATCATTTTGTTTAAGCAAAATTGCAGGGCAGGTGAAACCGCGGGGCACAGCTAGTAGGTAATATGATGAGTGATGATAATCACAGTTAAGTTTTTGTAGTGAAAACTTCTTTACCTGCATAAGATGATATTTGGTAGGGGAAAATTTTTTAGGTTCATAAAACGCGCCAGCAACATCCTTATTGGAATTTGTAACAACGAATATCATTAAATTTGATTGTTAAGAAGAAAAGAAAAGTTTAATTCTGTTATTTATATATATTTTTTGAACTAGTGTCACACTTTCGCACCTATTTTGAGTTTTCACTTCTGTCGGCAGTCCTTATGACTGCCTATGTATTTTTAAATTTACTATTATTGCAAATCCTTCTTTCATGTGCCATTGTCTAACAAAGGATGGCATTCACGCACCATAAACCTTTACACTGCTGCGTTAATTAATTGATGCATGCCATTTTTTGGCCAAGATGTTCTGTTTCCTAGACCTATCTTTTGTAGTAGTCGCCCTTTATTACTATTTAACTCTAACTCCATGGCTAGCAGGTATTTTGCGTGTGGGTAAGATTTAGATCAATCCAACTAGCCCAGATCCCTTTGCAATCTCCCGGTGTGCTAGTCGCTTAGATATTTAACTCTGTACATGCAGATATTGCAGAGCAGTGGAGCAGGAAGCTCCCAGCATTAGTAAAAGCATGCTATGGATGACCTGTTCATTGGTGAAAGCATGCTAGGAAACAATGCGATTGAAAGTATTTCTGATAATATTACTGAGCAATTATTATTAATCCTAAGTAGTATCAGTTTTTGGTCTCCACAACACTAATTTAAGAGCTTTTTGACTTCCTAATATGGCTGTTCGAAATTATATTTTAATTTTTAGATGGAGATTCAACTAGTACGCAAAGAACGTCTCCTCATCATAGAACAAAGGAAGTTACTTTTGGAAAAGAAGAGACTTGAGCTACTAAAGGTAAAATAGAGTTTAAATATAACACTTGCATAGTGTGATGGTGCTCCCGCACTGCTGTTAGACAATGCTTACATATATTAGTAAACATTTGTTCACAATGTTATCAAACATTTATAAACAAAGTTGGTATGTAACAAAATAAAATATTTCAACATTTCATAACATATACTTTTATAACCACTACCAGTTGCCAAAAACCACGGTTTACCTGTTTTCGTCCCGATTAAATTGCCGTCCCCCAAAAAAGATTGTCATGTTTTGAAATGTTTTGTGAACATTTTAACTACAATTAGTAGTAAGTCGATTCAATTCTTCCTGCAGTTTAACTTATTTGGCTAAATAACTAACTGCAACTATTTGGTTGGTTTCCCATTTTCATCTTTTAACTTTCAACTTAGTATTATTGAGAAGTAAATAATATAAAATAATGGTGTTTGTTTTTCGTTTTGCTGTGTTGTCTGAGTGCTTCTTAGCGAAGGCCTCCTGCAATTTTTAATTTAAGTCATGTAATCTCTGTCAATATTAAATGAAACTTTTGTTGATATAACAATGTTACCCTTATTTAATTCCGCAGGAATTTGAGCCAAGCTCTATTAATGATTTAGAAGTGTATGCTGCCGCCATAGCAAAGCATACCTTGGATAATGATCAACCACCAATACCTAAAAAAGATGTTCCTAAAAACGTCAAAGGTGCTCCACCAATACGTATATTGGCAAGCAGAGCCATTGTTAAGCAAATGACAGATGCTATATCGAAGCGCCAAAAAATTCGTCGATTTCTTGTAAAACATTTGTTTATGGCGCTAAAGAATCGTATCGCCGATCTTGTAGAAGGCAAGGGTCAGTTGCAACCGGATGATGTCATTCGGTTGTACAGAGAAGCATACCCTGTAGAAACTGACGAAGCTCTGTTGGACCGAATCGAAGCACAAATTGAAAAAAATGCCTATATAAACGTGAAGGAGAGTGGCGTAAAAGGAAATTTCAGTGAGGTGGAGGCAAAAGCCAGTATATCAGGTATACATACGATCCGTAAATTATTTGTCCTTAAGAAAAAGATTACACAGAAACTGATTAAAATTACTGATTTCAAGCAGTAATTTAAACACGTGTAGCTTTAAAAAATGGACAAGTTGCGGTCGTGTTTTATAACAAAAAAAAATATAAATCATATTACCTGATATCGTTTCAGGCTGAATCATATGCCTACGACAAAACTGCGAAGTGCTAACCGCAATTATAATTGTAAATATATTGCACAAAAGCAGAGAACGTCTAAGAATCAAGTAAATCAATCAATATGGTTGAGTAAATGTTAATACAATTTTTTTAAACATATTGAGTCTTCTAAACATAGACTAACATGTTTCGTATGTTAAGAGACTTTGCTTCCCAGATTTAGTAACTTAAAACACTTTGTAAGGTCTAAATCTGCTCATTACGACCTCATAGAAAATCTCATAAATGTCAATGTTTCAGGTCAATCCAATTCTGATAAAAGTGAGGTAAAAAATGAAAGTCAAGATGAAAAATCCGAGAACAAACCGGTGAATGTAGAAGTTACTGATTCCGCAGCACTCTTAGATGCTGAATTAGATGATTGGTTAGAAGATGACGTGGGAAATGTTGACACCACTGACATTCAGCAAACAGGGAAAGAAGTAAAGGAGAAAGAAGATACGGATATTCTAGAATTAGATGATGATGAGGCTGAAAAGAAAGAAGATATCACAGACATTCTGCAACAAGATATTGATGACCTTGAAGAGAAAGGCGATATTTAGTATCATGTATGTATGTCACCGACTGACGTCAGTTTGATGACAGTTTATTACATGTCTAGTCCCATTATAAATTATCTAAGTTTACAATCGGTCGGTGTACATATACTATTTAAGTATGAATCTATAGTTATGTGAAATAAGTTTTAAATTTTTTTTGCAGGTTGAAGGCGAAAGGAGTGGGTTTAAATGTTGCATAGTTGTATGCAAATAGTACTTTTTTTTGTAAACATTAAGTAAATAAATTCTTCTCTTAAGCTTTGCAATTTTATTTCACAAAACCATATTTTAAATAATTGTTATATATATTTTTTTACCGACAAACAAATAAACTTAAGAACGCTAAAACTACTACCAATAGGAAGGTTAATATACGTGTGATTTTCATGTACACATGATAATAACATCGACATTCGTTGGTACGAATTGGCTTGAAATCAATCCAATCAATAATATTGGTCAATGTGAAATATCCTCGTTCAACGTGCGTACGGCAAATGATTGGAACAGGTTGACGTGGCTACCTTCAAGAGAAGCATGAATAGGATATTGCTAAACTAGTGCTTTTCATAAGATTTTTGGGACATTTTTTTTTTTGTTTTTTTTTTATGGAAGAAGGTGGCAAACGACAAAGTAGGTCGTTTGCCACCTTCTTCCGTATTAAGTGACCGCTACCCATAGGCATCTGCAACAATTTAATGAGTTGCAGATGCGTTGCCAACTTTTAATGGACAGGCCTGTCAAGAGGGAGAGTACTAGATTTGGTCTCTGGTACCTCACTCATCGGACAAAACGTAGAAT
>JWHW01055664.1:109039-134988 GCA_000931545.1 Papilio glaucus
AGTGCTAAATGCTAAATGTTGATGCAAGTAGTAAATACTAAACTAAGTGCTAAATGCTAAATTTTGATTCAAGTAGTAAATGCAAAACTAAGTGCTAAATGTTGATGCAAGAAGTAGCTAAACTAAGCGCTAAATGCTCAATGTTCATGCAAGTAATAAATGCTAAACTTAGTGATGAATGTCTTTGGGACTGACAAATAATTGCCTGATTTTTTTTAAAAAAGATAAGAAAATACAGTGGGGGATCCATAATTCAGCCCTCAAGGGGTGGGTAACTCAACCTCTGCCCTCCCCTGGCCTCCTGGGCGTGTCATGGTAGTGGCAGGCTAGTGCTAAGTGTCTTTCAGATTGATGAATTTCTCAAAGTTTAAATAAGGATATAAAAAAATCGGGACTTTCCATAATACCCACCCAGGGGTAACCCATCCCTACCCCTCCTTCAACACCAGTATTACTGGGCAATGTTTTACTTGTTGGCCCTAACCCAAGTTAAGCAATTTACATTTTTGACTTTTGTAACCAATAAAGATGGTGTTTTCAGAATGAAATGCCTCAAATGAATATATCAAATGATACCTATCAATGGCGGAATAACCAGGAGCCAGCAGAATTGAATTATGGCAATACAATGGAGCCCATCCAAAATCAACCTGGTGCATGGCTGGTGGGACAAAGTAACGCACCATGGACTAATAACGACCATGTAATACCACAACATATTCAGTCTCAGAACAATTTTGGATATGTACAATCAGTGACTGGTCCTCAACAGTCCTACTATAATGAGGTTAGTGGTATTCATATGATGTAGTGTTCTACATTATGCAATGAATATTGCTCTCTCACTCTGCACTACATCTCCACTATAAAGCTGATGAAACAATACTATCTATACTACTACTACTATTACTACTACTACTATATAATAATATCTACTCTGATCTATACCACCAGTGTTGTCTAGGTATGGACAACATCAAGATATCATCAGCACATAATGTGCAATATACAGTGACAATCATTATAAACCTAAATATGTCTACTGCACTGCAATGTTACAACAGTCACAGTACCAGTAGTCACAAAGATTGTTACAATAGACTAATATCATAAGTATGTGTCAGTCCAATGCTGGATATAGCTCTTCCACCTGTTCAGTTAACTGTTAAAACATTGAACTATGTTTGCATAGCGCTTTAACGAGTTTTCGTATATAAATATATGCTTACATCCATGTATTAAATATGTGACATAAGTTGTATGTATAGTATGTTTTGTAATACTTAATGTCATTGCCACACGTCACACACATCTATGTTGTCCATGTAGCTCCTAGCATTAGTTTTTAATTTGTTTCTATAGAAATGTTTTATGTTCAGAGAGATTTATTAAATAAGGACAATGTTTGGCCAGCAGCAAAGTTTTCCGCAGGGCCGAGGACCACAAGGAATTTCACACAATCTGGCAGTAATTGAGGTTAGTAAATGAGTTAGTAGTAAGATAGTTACAAAATTATATATATCTAATTATTTATGTTAGGCATATTGAAAGGATGAAAGAAAAAGATAGAAGACAAATCCATGTGTTTTGTAACATGGATTTATCTCACAAAAGACACATTGTAAGGTTTGCCACAAATGAATTAATTAAGTTAAACAAATTTGTGGTTTAAAAAAAGACAAAGTGCCAGTAATTAAAAATTATTTATCAAAAGAGACATGAGCCATAAACAACAATTATTTAACAAAAGCCAGGCAGGCACTTTACTTTGTGTAATTTATTTCAACAGTGAAAACAGCTCCAAAAACAGTGAAAACATTGTGAGGAGAGATATCTTAGAACCACCAAATTTGAGCACATGTGACATGACCCACACTGGGGGACCGTGGTGAATCTGCGGATCTGTGGAAAACTTTATGCTCCCCAAATTTCATCTACACCTTGATGGTTGGAATGCAGCAAACATGTTAATTGATACATTTAAGGAACTATCACACATGGTGTACCCTGTTACGAATATGGATTGTATTGTGCAAAATAACTTTTAAAAATGATTTAGTTATTACAATTCTCAGTTTGTGTATTTTAATTCCCTAGCCTCAGAGAGGAAATCCATCTAGACCACATGTGCTGACTAATGTGGTGATAACTGACCAACAACCAAGCAGACAGCCTATCCAAGGAGAAAGATATCCAAATCAGAGATTCAATAATCCTGATAAACCGGTAAAGAACATATGGCCTTATGAATTTACATAACACTTATAGAATAGGCATCACACCCATGATTCAATAGTACATCACAATATTGGGGGTTGCATTTATTGCGGCCGAATTGACCAGTCGAGTCAAACTAAAATAGTAATATGAACACTTACTGAATAGACTAAAACTTAGGTTAGCTTAACATGCTTTTTCTCTTTGATTCTACCAATTTGATATTCTTTTAATGGACAGTAGTAATTACGTAATTTAATGAAATTCACAATTATTAGTCGAGTTCATTGCAACATTGTTCGTATATATATTAGTACGATTCTAAGCGACCATCTTTTCCATTCCATTACAGCAAACTATAACAAAAGACCACTTCCAAGGACCATCATATATGGGCCAGCAGCCCAATCAGGCAGAAAAAGGACGTTACCAAGGCCAACAATGGACTGCACAAGTAAGTAATTTAGCCCTTTTGTTATTTAGAATCATGTTTTGTTGGTCATAACTATTTTGGTTTCTATTATGTAGCCGTAATGTTCTAATTTTTATTTGTTATTAACTAATTATGGTAACCAATTAAATTGCTATCAATGTGTTTGCTACAAATGTATGAATTTAATCAAAAGGATATAGACTAAAAAAATGATTTCAACAAAATATCTTGATTCGGTGTTGCTACAACATCATGTTACAGCAATTGACTTAAACATTTTTTCCATACTATTATTATAAAAAATTTAGAATATTTCGTAGATTAGGAAAAGGGATATGATAAATTTAAGAGACGATCTATGGTCAACCTTGGTTGTGTTTGAGTTGGACAGTGATCTAATCCAAGTGTTAAAATCTCTTTATAAAGATTCTACTGCTTATGTTAGGATTAACGGGGCATACTCAGACTGGTTTAGCATCAATAAAGGTGTATAACAGGACTGTATAGTATTACAGTGCTTATTTAATCTTTTTATGGATGTTTGTTTGAAAGACGAAGATTATGAATTAAGAATGGGTGAACTAGTTGTAAAATGTATCTTATACGCCGATGACCCGGTCGTGTTTGCGTCATCGGCAGAGGACTTACAACATGCTGAATATAATGAAGGATTTTATGATTGTAGACAAGACAAAAGTAATGATGTTTGAAAGAAAACAAAGTAGGATATAATTGTTAGCAGCCAAGAAGTGGAACCTGTGGAAGAGTTTGTGTACGTAGGATGTATGTTTAATAGATGGTGGACACGTTAAAGATTTTGAACGACGAGTGAATGCAGGAAATAAAATGAATGGGGCTATAGGTACAGTAGTCGAATAGTACTGGGCACGAACTGCTAGTATAGTAATCAAATTGTTTTAGGAGCGACAAGACAAAATTGAACGGTTCCCGAAACAACATTCAACTAAATTTGAGAAACCTAACAATAACAAAATGATTCAATCGGACAATAGACAAGTTATGTCGCATAATCCAGAGAGAAATATTGACACCAATCAATATGAGAAAGGGGGAAGGAGATTTTCTCCATTACGTGATCATAGAATTTCACCGAATGGCCACAGAATCTTACCATCTGGCCGAAGAATCTCTCCTGCTCCAAGTAATACGCAATTTAAGAGTGGCATATCTCCTAGTGGTCGTAACATAGTACAGTCAGACCGTAGAATTTCGCCATCGGGGCGTAAAATTTCGCCTTCGGGACGTAAAATTTCGCCTTCAGGACGTCGAATTTCTCCTTCGGGACGTCGGATTTCGCCTTCAGGTCGTCGGATTTCGCCTTCGGCACGTCGGATTTCCCCAGCGGGACGTCGTATTTCGCCTTCGGGACGTCGGATTTCGCCTTCGAGCCGTCGGATTTCGCCTTCGGGCCGTCGGATTTCGCCTTCGGGCCGTCGGATGTCGCCTTCGGAGCGTCGGATTTCACCTACAGGACGTCGGATTTCACCTCCTGGACGACGATTTTCGCCACCTGGACGCCGATTTTCGCCATGTGAACGCCAAAGTTCCCCATCTGGACGTAACATGTCAGCTGGACATCAAGTACTGCAATCCGGACGTCACATTTTGGAACCGGGGCGTAAAATTTCACCATCTGGTCGTAGATTTTCGCCACCTGGAAGTCAAATTTCGCCATCCGGACGTCAGATTGTGCCATCTGGTCGCCAAAATTTGCAACCCGGACGTAGAATTTCACCACCTGGACGTCCAATTTCGCCACCAGGACGTCGAATTTCGCCACCAGGACGTCGAATTTCGCCATCGGGACGTCAAATTTCACCACCGAGACGTAAATTTTCACCATCGGGACGAAGAATTTCACCATCGCGACGAAATATTTCGCCTTCTAGACTAAGAATTTCACCTGATCGTTCATTTTTGCCAGCTGGACGTAGAGTTTCTCCTGCACCTAGAATTTCTCCTGGTCGCAGAATTTCACCAACCGGTCGTAGAATTTCACCGACTGGACGGAGAATGTCACCCGTTCGTAGAACATCGCCATCTGAAAGAAGAGTTTCACCTGGACATAGGACCGCTCCAATGAATAAAGGTCCTCAAGGTAAGGATTTTTTTTTTCTATTATTCTTAAAAGTATATTTGTAAATTGATACACATTTAAAACTAGCGTATTCCGTTAATCTTGCAACTATAAAACCAAGCATGATGATGATTTATCTATCTATATATGTATATAAAAATGAATTGCTGTTCGTTAGTCATGCTTATTCTCAAAAACGGCTGAACCGGATAATTATTTTTTTTTGTTAATGCCTTTAGTCCAGGGAAGGTATAAAGCAGAGAAAATAGGATTATTTGTTTCATATTTGTAATTGTTTTTTTTTTTTCGCAAAAAAGATTAAAGATTAAAACTGAGTTTGCCTTGAATTTTAACTACTTTAATTTTCAAGTGTGAAAATTAAAGTAGTAATTTATATTATTTGCTCACAAAATAAACTTAAGCAGCACACGATGCAGCCAATATTATCGATCGCAATGAATAGTTTGGAACATAAACATGATAACCGCTACGGAAGAGTTGTAATCAAATCAATTTATTAAGGTGGTACGTAGTTCGTCGCGTCATCTAACGGTAAATAAATTATTCCTACTTAATTAAATATTTAATTATTGTTATACTACTTCATCAGGTGACAGACACATGGCACCGAGATTGTCACCGATCAAGCCGGCGTTGAATAGGAAAATGTCACCAGGTAGACACGTATCGCCCAATCGTGGGCCCCCACCAAGAACATATGATAGGTGAGTAGATTTTTTCTAAAGGAAAAAACTATTTATTGACCACAAATACACAAGATGTTAAGTGGTGTATGATAAAAGCTTTAAATTCTGTTTAATTCTTTTCTTGAAGGTTTATTCCAAACCATTGTCTAATCGGTTGATTGTAGAATGGATGAGGGATCAAATCATGTGATTCCTGCTCAACATTAACCAGAATGTTTACGACTAAATCTACTAAAAATTGGACTGTCTAGATTTTCTATAGATAAATAGCCTGTTAAAACTATCCTTGTCCATACCAGAAATCAAAACTTTTGTGAACTTATTTTTGTATGTTGATTGCTTCTAAGGTACTCACCGTCGCGCAAGCCGATAGACAATTTACGAGCAGGACCTGCAAAAGAGGCGAGGCCCCCTTATACATCGTTACAGCAGGTTAGTGTACTATAACCTCTAGCAATCTTCTCACCCAAGTTCTCAGCGTCATCACTTATAATTTATTAGATTTGTATTCCTTCCTTATTTAAGTCAAGATTATATATTTAAATACTTTGTTATAGCATTAAATGTACGCTGTATATCAAAGATTTGTAGATTCTAGGTTGTACTTCAACGAATCGAAATCGTTGATTTAGAATAATTGATTGAGGGACGATGATTGTTTCGAATTTTTTCCGGGGATTTTCTTATGGAATTATTGAAACAAAAGTTTACAAGCAGCCGGTACACGCTATAAAACTAAGAGGACAGTATTGTTTTTATAACAATATCTAGATGTATAAAAAGTAAATGTGAATTTTGCTTTAAAATTGTGGCAATATGGCAAATTTAACACAAGAAGTACAGAACTGATTCTCAAGACATTATAGCACGCTCATAAACAAGGTGCTACATTTTATAATGTGGAAAAATAATATACTGTGTGATTGCAACACTTTCGGTGTTAAATAAATGAAAAAGCGATCTTAAGATCCTTTCAAGCTACGAGGATGTTTTGGTATGTCTAAAATGTGTAAACAGCGAGAAATGCACTACAGTATTAAAGATCCGTGCCGACGACAAAACTGCAGATAACTCTATGACATGCTTACTTACAAGTCAATATTTCGGCCATTATTGATTAAAAATGATACCTGCAAGCACTTTTTACAAACTATGTGACGCAAGGGATAAACATCTAAATAAGAAAAAAACAAGTGAAATATCTCCAAGTAAAAGTGTCATATTATCCTAATTTTGGACTTTTATCAACCTCGGTCTTAACATCAAGAGTTGCCGGGAAAAAGATGTGATTGATGAACAAGTTTTGCTGTTTTGAATGAATCAAATTTATTAAAGGTGGTATACGCGTAAAATCAAAAGTGATTCTTCCTTGTTTCGTATATCAGCTTTGTAGTCGTCTATGTGTAATTGATTAAGTATCGTACCAATAAAGGAAGAATAAGCAGAGCAGACAGAGAGACCTTAAGCTTCGCAAACGGAGTTTCTGTATATTGCAAGTGCTATGGAAGTACACACAAGACATTAACATGGGTTATTGTAACAGCTTTTATGCAACAAAGTACCGTATCCGGCAGCAGACTTAATGGAAATGTATAGACCCTTCCATTTGTTCAAGTTATTGCATACGGCGAATACTACTTATACAAATTGAAATAATGATTTGAATTCTAGAATTTGAATTCTAGAATGTTCCCCACTGCAGTACTGAGAGGAGGCCTGTGCCCAGGCCTGTGTCCGAGAGAGGGAAGGGACCCAGTGCGGGTTGGTGGATGTCATATGTCTTCGAATTTATATTGGTTCACCGTTATTGAAATAAAGTTAATTTAATTTAGATTAAATTACTAAGGGAGAGTTCAAGCTCTAAACCCTTTAGACCAAAAAAGAAGCACCAATTTCTCTGGTGAGCATCATGGGCTGAGCGACAAGTGTCCTACTGGGAGGTTCATCGTAGAAGATACCACACGACCTTTATAACCAGATTGAAATACATTAAGAAAATAATTGGATGTGTGCTATTTTAGCTCCTTATTTTGCTGAAACAGATGCTATAAATATGGTCTGGGATGAGGCAGTTTTGGAAGAAATCGCAGCATTATATTTAATACTATCATCGGCCAAAGTAATAAATAGTACAAACGAAGAAAACAACGAAGTAAAGAACATTGAGTTTGTGTGTAATGGTCATGTTTAAAATGGACAAATATCCAAAGACCTTCTATTCAAAAAAGTTGTCACTGTGCTAGAGATTACGGTTATAGATATTTATTCTATAATATAAAAATCGATTGCCAAATATATGTCCACGCATGACTTCAGAACGGTGGGCCTTCATTAACTAACTCTTTTCTTTTGTGTTCGTAATTGTCAGCACAAGGTTTCTATGAAAGCAAATGCTTAAAAATCGTACAGAATAGAGTAAAGTTTGGGTTAAAATCTCCATTTAAAAAGTGAGTCACTGAGTAAGACAGTAGTCAGGAGGTTGCCACGCTAATATGTGAGACTACATATTATATTTTGACAGCAACAACTTTTTGACATATTAACCCATAATTCCAAGTTTATTGTGCGCGGAATCAAGTTACAAAGATTCAAAACTAGGAAAAGAAGCTACAAATGCGTGCGCAGCAGCTGTGGGAAAATAGCTAGTAAAATATCTCCGTTGGGATGTTGTGGACATCCCAACGGAGATATTTCAATGGGATCTGAAGTTTGAATATGTAGTGAAACAGTACCTACATTCTTCTATAGCGCATATGTACGAGTATTAAAAAGGCTCGAAGAAAAATACTCCAATGTATGCTTAGCAACCAACGCTCCTGATTTGTTCATCTGAGTTTGTTTTCCATGTCACCAGAATTTTTGAGATGTGAAATCAAGACTAGAGCCACTAACAAAACTATAATTACAAACTAGTTTTATTATACGGGCGAAGAGTATATAATATATTAATCACAAATGCAATCGGACAGTGAAACCGCCGTAGGACGCCTTTGATGTTCTCTTTTATTTTCCACTCAGGATTTTTAAGTTCTTCAGTTGATGTCTCAAGACATACATTATTCTATATTATTCTCATATAGAGATGGTTAAATACATAGGTCTGGGACCTGCACTACCATGTTCAACATATGATACTATCACCAGTGATTCGTTTCGAATGTATCAATTAAGTAATAAAACACCAGTAGTTAATAATATAAAATATTAGGTCAATTTATGGGCGCTAAAACAAGTGTGCGTAATACAGCATGGATAAACATTTAAATAAACCAACATATTATTGCAGTCCATTTGTGATGTAACACATGAGAAATTCTCTTTAATGGGCATTTCGGTACCATTCTCATTAATTTAGACATAAATGATACAATTTTATAATACTCCAGCAGAAAAGTGACACAAATTGTTAAAAAGTATATTTGCCCACAAATGAAGTAAATCCTGTGTACTTCATGTAATACTAAAAATATAATAGAAATAAAACAAGAATGGTGTATGTTCGTTATGTCAATTTATGTTTTATTGCTTTCTAGGGCTGTATTTGAGTGTTTGCAAGTCTAATTTTAATTTACAGGCGCAAAATCAACCTATGTACTCAGGTGGCTACCTTCCCGATAACCGTGAAATCGAACAATATCCTACAGCAGGCCCACGTAAAAACGATCAACGACCCATTTGGCAAGAAAGAGAAAAATCTCATCAGCCTCTGGCGAAGTCAGTTGACGACAGACGAGATGTACCTGGAATGCAGAAATATGACTCGCGGAGGGGTGGAGATTATCCAAGGGCAATATTAAATCCACCCGAGACTAAAATCCTTTCGCCGAGTCGCACCTCACGCTCTCCGAATCGAAGAGATCGCTCTCCCGTCAGAGATCGGTTTAGAAGACACTCTCCGTCACCAAGATCGCCACGTCGCTCCTGGGCATTAGAAAAACGACGTAGTCCTGATAATATTGAACCACCACCACCACCGTCTTGGCCTGAACGTCAAGAAAACGCATATTCGAAAGAAAATCGTCAAAATGATGAAAGAAACAGCAAGAAACCAGTTTGGGAAAAACCAGAAGTGGGCCAAAAACCAGGAGGAAATCCAACATTCTACCGGAAAGAAGACCGTCGTAGCTACGACCGTGAAGATAGAAAATATTTCATAAGTCCAACTCGATCACGATGGGATTCACATCAACAACCTAAACAAGACGAAGAACTTCGAGATCGATCACCGGTTCGGTCTAGACCAGCTGAGCGGTACACACCAAATCGAGACGAATCTAAATTATCTCGCCAAGATTTTGATACAAAACGTCGGAATGAATTTCAAAGACATGGTCAAGGTCCTCGAAATCAAGAACCACAAATAGGTCGGTACGCAGTAAGAGATAAGAATAAGAAAGATTTCGATGAATTTCTCAATAAAAACGATGATTACCGTGAAGGCTTCGATCACAGGGAACAAGATTTGTACATGGGACAGGAAAACCTAGACAGAGAAATAGAAGACGTCTACAAAAGAGCCGCGGAATTAACAAATAAAACTGAACAATATCAAAGAAAAAGAAATGAAAACACAACATTTTCGAAGGATCGCAATCATCATCGCAAAGGAGATGACAATTTTATTAATAGGAGGGATGGACCTTCTAGGCAAGATTTCTACGAAACTTCTAAATCTAGGTTTGATAGAAACCCAAGACAAGTCGATGAAATGTGTAATGTGGATTTAGCCCCGGCGGTTCAATATAAAAGAGATAAAGCGGTTGATGAGATAACGGGTAAAATATTGACGAAATTCGCTCCAGACCTTACGGGAAAAATTAGAGATGAAATCGAAGAACTCCTCAAGATTTCCATAGAAGACATGATTTTCGAAATGTTTGGCGAGAAAGACGTATCATTTATAGAAATCGTTATCAAGTTCGAGGACAGGTACGGTGTCAAGGACATGGAAAAGATATTCGACAATATCATATCGAAGTTTCCAATTGAGGTCAGACTGATGAAGCGGTCTGCGCGAGGTAAGCTCTTCTTCCCTTGTGTTTTATAAAGAAGCCTAAAAGGACTTTTGCCAACAACAACCATATTTATGTATTTTTATCCAGCGCATGCAAGTATATAAAATGAATATACCAACAGGTCGATCGCATGTGACAATGGAAATGTGTTCGAATTATTTATTTCTTAAGCCTCAGTTACAATGAACATACTCTATTCCCATGTTAGACGTTTTCGTTTGGTCTTATAACAGTTGCAGTATCAACCGTGTTGTTTGAGTAAATCCATACTAACTACAAGTTAAACGCGAAGCCGAATTTACATTTCACAGTCAATACCATCAAAATAAGTCAATAACGACTTGGATAATCAATTTCCTTACTAGGGTTACCTTTTGCATTTTGTACGTCTATGTGTCGAATGTTCATTATTTACCCCCATATTTTCCCGCTCTTATATTTGATTAAATGCATACAAAAGGGTTTAATTCGTGTAGTCGAAGACCGATTTTAAGTTTTATTATTCGGCTTAATATATCGTCGTCAATTCATTTCGTTGATCAATCGATTAATAAAGTACGGTTTTATTGTGTATATGTGTATTTATGTGTGTAGTTTTAATGAGGAAACTTCGCGTTATTGTACTTTAAGAACTGAGACTTTAACTCAAAGTTGTAAAATTATTTCCTTCCCGTCGCAGATCTAACCTATACATAGAAAATGCCGACAATATAACTCCTTGACTTCTATTTTACATCAAACCATCGAAAAATATTGTATAGGGCGTACATTTTTAACGACGTTTCTTGTAAAAAACTTTGTCTTCTTAACGACTTTTAATATGCGGAATGTACTATTTCAGACGTTTCGCCAAGTCCGGCTAAAATACCAAGAAGTTCTTCTAGCACCAGTATGAGAGGTAATTTAATTTTAAAAAACAAGTATCGCTAAGGCGTCTAACATATTTCTGTACTTAATTCTCATTTTTACAGATAAAGAATTACCCTTAGAATCGAACGGTAAGTTTTTCTTTTGTACTATTGATTCGGTTTGTCAGTTTTTTGACTCATTTTTTTTTGTTATTTGCTTAATTTCAGATTGGAATATGAGTAGTATGGTTATGGCTAGTGAAGATGTTGATCAGATGCCTGTCATGGCGCCTGATCTTTCAATGGTCCCTATGATGTTCCCTATGGTAATGGCACCCATGGACGAGTCCCCAATGGCTCAAGAGGATGGGTATAGTTTGTATTTGTGTAAGGACAATTTTGAACTATTTAACGAAAATCAGGTACACTACTTAAAAGAGTTTGTAGTTAAAAATATAATAGACGCTTCGGAAACGAGCGACAACGGTTGGACGCCAGATTTGACCTTAAGGGGAGTGCAGAACGGATTACGCTACGTGGTGTGGACTCGCGATGAACTGTCTAAGAATTGGCTGTTAAAAATGGACTTTACAAAGTTTGGCTATTTTAATGTTATAATCTATTCATCCGAAGATTTTCAACACGAGCGCGGTGCCATTTGGCTTCCGGGCCATTCTAAAACAAGAACTATAACGCCATTGAATAAGCTGATAATGCAAAATAGGCACTTGGACAATGTTAACATCCACACGTGGAAACTGGTGAAGGAAATCATCATCGAGAAGGGGACAAGGCTGTACGTTGATATGCCTCCGTCTTCGGCTCTTGCCTTGGAGAAGCATAATATGACATTGAGCTATGAACTAGGGAAAGTTCAAGTGTTTCTGAAAGCCGTCGCAATCGACAAGAATGCGTTTGACGCCGGCCTCGAAGAAGCATCACTTACAAATACTTCAAATCTGTACCAAAAGAACGCACCGATGCCCGCTATCGATAGCGAAGCTTCAAACGTAGTGAAAATTTGTCTGGACAATACCCCGATTAGTGTGTCTACTGCACGCAAGATTAAGGAAGAATTAATATTGCAAATTTACAAATATATCAAGGAAGGTGGCAAAAGCCGAACGGATTTTCTCAAATACGGATACTGTAAGCCCGGTTACCTTTGCGTACTTCCAGAAAATACCGAAACCGCGAAATGGGTGAAGAGTACACGTATGCGTAAAATCAACGGTCACACGATCACGGTTCGCGAAGCCGAAAAGGTAAGCGTAAAATATATAACAATGACGTGTTACTTACCCTACGACCAGAATTTAACACCAAAAATGGTAATAGAGAAGTTTAAGACTAGTAATCGTGGAGTGAAAGGACTCAAGTTTCATTTGTGGAAGAATGGTCACGTTTTTTCAACTAAAACCAACACGAAAATGTGCTATCGTGCAGACGTCGATCTTGAGTCGGTGGATACACTTATAAAATTAAAATTTCTTCTTGATTACTCAAAAGATAATAAAAATCAAACTGTCAATATGGAATGTCACTATACAGTTTCAAAGATTAAAGACATGGTACAGAAGTTTAAAGAGGAAACGACGGATACTTTGAATGTCATCAACATGGATATATCTGATGAAGAAGATGTCATCTGTCTTGATTAAGATGTCATGTATATGTAACCTTTGTTAGAGATTAACAAATAATTTTGGTTTTTATTATTACTTTAGATTATTGTATAAAAATTAAAGTAAATTATTGTAATTCAAGGTGTAACTTTAATTAACCATACAAAGGTGAATTGAAGCGTGTGAAGTTAATTGAAATTATCAGCGTACATTGTAATATTTAACTTTGTCTATTCAATAAATCAACACTCTCAATCAAAAGTCGTTACATAATACAAAAACAAAAAAGTCGAATCGTAGTGTGCTGACCCCATTTTGATGTAACAAATCACCTATTGACCATCGGACGTCTAAACATACGGCTAGTTAGTAGTAGATATACCTCGAGTTCGAAACAAGTTATTTGAGTCCTCAATTATTGAGCTTTTTTATATGTTTATTGAGTTGAGGATTAGAATAAGTTGCCAGTGTCAGATTTTTCGATTTTGGAAAAAAGAATCGAAAAAAAAGACAAATGTCGGTTGCTTCGAATCCCATTTTTTGTCAATAGATTGATCATCCGGTTTTGGATATTTGTTACGTAATAGCTTTGGTCGAAAACGGATAGCAATTTTTTTATATCCTGATTATGTTAAAAATATTAGCTCTCAAAGCTTATGTAACTAACTTGCCGACTGAAAAGAAGAAAATGTTGAAAAACCAGTTCAATATTTGCGAAAAAAAATGTAAGGTAAGTGTGGAAGATAGATTAACAAAAGAAGAAAGGTAAGCTGTATACTGTCAGTAAACTTTGAATGACCTTCGGTTTTTGATTGAAATAGACCACTTCTAGTAACAAACGTCCGTTGATATTTTTACGCTTACCTTTTAATGCGTTGGCTGTCGTTACATTTTATTTTTTAGATCTGCAATTGGTCAACTCGATCCAGAAGAATATGAGAAAGTTTTGGTTATTTTCGCAACATTTGGATGTAATTTGATGACAGTATTGCAGTTAATCTACATATTAAGGTAAAGTTTTATAAATTTCCAGTTGATTTGAATACAGTTTCCGTTATATATTTTAATAAAACACCGTCGATATTGTCCAAGTTTTCAAAATAGCGACGTTCATGTATTAACAAATTATTTACAGATACCCATAAATTTCAGTTTCGTAGAGGAATACCAAATGAGCTTGTGCCGCTGACCTCATTATGCAGTTCATTATTATGACATTATGTGTTCATCTCAGTCCCTCTGCCGGGATTTGCGGTAAGTATTTCTAAATAATAAGGTAATATATGTTAATGCTTGAAATTGCAGCATTTAGGATTGCGGAGCCGACTATGTGGAGAATTCTGATATCTAAAAAGATACAGTTTATTACAGATTACCATGAAGCTGTCACCTTATTAGTCAACTAATTAAAACTGATAGTCACACAGACCTACATATATCTACGCAGAAAACAGATGGTTCCATGGCAGAGCAGGGGTTATATGAGATATTTTATGTTGCTAGTCATTTATGTAAAACTCTTCTAAACCAAGCCAAGGTTCTACCAGCACCAGGCTTTTTCCTGCCGTTATAGTCATTTTTTGCTCATAGTGTTAGGTTTGCAGTTGAGAAAAAGGTTGCGTAGGAGGTAGGTAGCTCAGCATCATCATTTAATTCATCAGAGTAATATTCGCTAATGAGTAATTCGCTATGTATTTGCCAACCATTGCTTTTAACATCCAACCAAATTCTTTCTTAACGAGGCATGCCACCCCACACTCATTGCCTTTCCGTCTCTTTAAACTTGTTATTTATTTATTTCATTCTGTTTATAGCAGAGTTAGCAGAGCAGAGCTTTTTTTTAGGTTTTTGCGGAAAAAATGTAGCGGAATTTCTTGACTCATCGATTGCGGAGTTAGATAACTTTGGAATGTTGTTTCGTCAGTCGTTAGAAATATACTTTTCGACATTTTTCTGATAATGGGGGAGTTACCTGACTGTTTCCGCTTTTGATTATTGTGTGTTCAAGTCGCTGCTGATCGTTACCTGAAGTGTTGCATTTGTTCCTCACACACTTTCTTGTTTGATATTTAGACAACTAAACTGTTTTATTTTCAGATAAAAATGGTGCTTATGTAAGACTACGCTCAATGGCAAATTTATTAATGGATTACATGTATCTATTATATATGTTATATTGTGTGGTATATCATGTGATAAATATGATGTAATGTCTATGTGATTCGAAGTTCCAAGAGTAATTATTAATTACTTGTTAAAAGTACCTGTAACTACGAGCATTCATGTGTAAATGTGTGAATGCAGAAGAAGCGGTCCATTTCTTCGTGGGACGGCTTAAAACCTTACGTTTTATTTAATTATAAATGGCGGCTCTCATATGTACACCCTTTAGCGTTCTTTGTTTGCCATACTTTATTTCACTAAAGGTTTATATATTTATATCATACTGAGTGTCATTAAGGTATAAGTGTTGACTACCAAGAATTAGTTCTGGGCATTAACTGTTGACTCGTTTATTACAGGAGCAAAAGCTTTCTCTAAAGCGAAACCTATTCGAGAAGCACCGATGAAAACTCCTATCGCGGTGAAGAGAACAATTCCAATGAACAGGCGCGAGCCAGTGAAAAGGCCAATGATCAGGAACGAATCGGCACAAAATTTTGTCCCAACAAAAAGAAAGCTACCAATAAGAAAAGTTGTGCCAGCAAAAGTCCCAGGAGGAAAAGTAGTTCCAACCAAAAATAGCGGAGCTGTCATTATAGGCAAACCAGTGCTGCGGATGGTCCCAGCTAAAAAGTGCAACCCAGACACAAAGTCTACAACGGTGAAAGAAACTTTAGAGAAAAAACCATCAGAGATTATAAAATCAAAAAGAGTAGACACGAATACAAAAAAACCTGCCGATGTGAAAATAATTCCATCTACTTCGCCGACTGAAACAGGTAATAAAAGTCCTATTATAATCCAGTATGTCCCTAGTTCTAATAGTGGTACAGCCTTCCACAACATCTGTTGGACAAATGGGCCGGCTCGGCTGGTGAAATACCACGACCTAACAGAAGACAGGCGTGGAGTAGAAGTATTTCTGTATTAATGGACTGACGAGAGGATAAGCAAAAAAATATTCCTAGCTAGCTAAAAAACGGATTGGAAAGAGAAGAGGATTTGACGGAGGAGGGGATGTCCTCCGTCAAATCCTCTTCTCTTTCCAATCCGTTTCTTATTAGAAAAGGGTGGGAAGGGTCTTTCCCTTTGGAGTAGAATTAGACCTCCGGCACCTCACTCATCTGATGAAACGCGGATTACTTCGCGTTCACGCGGTCTTCTGTGAGATGGTGTGTCTGATCTGGTGAATCGAATATGTGCATTTTCACAAGAATGCTAGCTTTTGGTGTAAATCTATTTCAGGAAGAGTTTATTTTTATTATCATTTAAGGTAATACAGCATTAACACATTACTCCACTCTGATTTTTCACATTTTGTTTTGCATTTTTGTTAATAAATTAAGTAATGGTGGAAATAACTATAGAAATTATTATAGACGTTATTTTGATTGAGAGCAGTGGTGGCTCAGTGGTTTAGGCCCCGATTAACGTACTGTAGGTTGCGGGTTCGAACCCTGGCAGGCGCTTTACGTTGTGTTAAGTTATTTCATCCCCACTGCTCCAAAAACGGTGAAGAAAAACATCGTGAGGAAACCGGCATGTCTTAGAACCAATAAAGAAGACATGTGACATCCACCAAACTGCACTGGGCCAACGTGGTGGATTACGGCCCCTTCCCTCTCTCGGAGAGGAGGCCTGTGCCCCTGTAGTGGGGAACATTCTAGAAAAGGCTGATTTATTATTATTATTATATATTTTGATTAGTAATTATAAATAGCTTTGTCAAAATTCATTATTTTATGTGCAGTGGCTCAACCCGTGGTTAAGGAAGAACGAAAAGAAGAAGCCAAAGTTCTACCTTCTGGACAAGAATACCAAGAGCTCACTCATCAGCTGTCTTGCGCTTTAGATTCCGAACTTGAAGATATAATGATCAAGGTAAATCAACTAAAACTTTATCATACAAACTATAATAAAATATAAAATATCAATCCAAAAGAATCAATTTCTTGTCAAATCTAAAATTTTGTTGGAAACAAAACCGTGATATATAACTTTAAACTTTCGTGGTTTTTACTTATAAAAGGTTTGTAAGAAACGGGATTCTTACCACGATTAGCGTTTTTGAGCTCCCGATATTTCGGCACAGTTGCATGCGCCATGGTCACGGGCTGACTCAACGGGCTGAGTCAGCCTTACAAACCTTTTATAAAACCGTGATGTTGAAAAGTGGAGGGGAGTAAATAAGGAAAAGGTAAAGAGGAAATCGACAGGAGATGGCAAACGCAGAAACTATAATTTGGAATTCGTATTCTATTAGTTGAGAGGTCTATTATACTAGCGGACCCAGCAAAGGAAACCGTGTCTTGCATGAATGTTGTCTTACCTGCTGTTTGCGAGTTGTGTTTTTTCGTCGTAAAACAAAAAATTCCTGGAACCCGATGGCAGAACGCCACCTACCAGATCCAAATCTGAACCATTCCAGGTCCAACCCACTCAAACGTACTTACAAAATTTGATTAAAGTCGGCCCAGCTATTTTGGAGGAGTTGTTACGTACACAGAGAGAAATAAAGATGTATTATATATAGGCTTACCATAATTACGAAGAGCCAATCCGGGACGCAGAAGAGAAAGAGGCTCATTTTCATTTTGCTTTTCGCTTAATTTGTGTTTTTCATATTAGAAATGCATTCAAAATTATTATGAATTGAAAACATATTAATAAATGTGAATATATTTTTTATTAAAAAAAAAGGGACAAAGTAAAGTAAAGTAAAGTTTGACCGGGACGCCGGGACAGGGATCTCAAACCGGGACGTATGGTAAGCCTAATTATATAGTACTAGTGATCCGCCCCGGTTGCACCCGAATAGTCATTTCGGAATCTATGGGAAACATACATACATCGCCTTTTATGTACGTAGATAGGCACCTGTAAATAACAAAAAAAAAGTATCCCTTGGTACGAAAAAAAGGTCCTTTTTCCGAGATAAAACGTTACCCATGCTATTCCAGACTATAATCTATCTCTGTACCAAATTTCAGCCGGATCCGTTCAGCTGTTGTTGCGTGAAAGAGTAACAAACATCCATACATACAAACTTCGCATTTATAATATTAGTGTAGTAGTATCGATTGTACAAAATGTTCTACTCACTTGTATTAAGTCAAAATTACTCGTCCCTCAAACTGTAACTGTAAAAAATATGTAAAAAATATATAAAAATATATATGTAAAGATTTTATATCAATATAGGTGTGGCAAGAACTCCCCGAAAATCCGGCCACCAAAGCAGAAGAACTGGTTGTTGAGAAGATACGTAATGAGGCTGGCGATGATTTAAGAAACGTGAGTAACAATTAATTCTCTGACATACATATAATTCAAGTCAACATCATTTTTTTAACCAGACTTGACTTCAAAAAGACTGAGGTTGTCAATTCGTCTACGTACTTTGTAGTTTAAACTTTTGATATCTTCTTAACTATCTGTCATAGCGTTGTAGTGTAAAAGGCAATTATAATCTACATTTTAACACTCTAGCTTACAAACATATTTATTTAGATAAGTATTGATACTGAATACGAAAAAATAACGTCGTAAATAGCAAATTATTTTTAATGAATTGTTCTAAAGAAAAGAGTTATTGCGAGAGACCGTAGAAACATTTTTAAAGATCTGCAATTATTTCATACATCATTTTATGTACGTCCTATAATTTAGCCTACGTAAGCCAAGAAAGTAAAATTCGATTAAGCACTATTAAAAATAACCGGTCGGATCTTGACTAAAAAAAAATGGGACCAAATGACAAGCACTAGCTGTCGTACAAAAAAAGAATCAGCGAAATTGGTTTGGTGGTGGAGGTTCTTAAGTAGGAGTTCTTAAGTAACAAACATAAAAAAAGAGACGAATTGATAACCTCTTTTTTTAAGTCGGTTAAAATTGTCTTTTCTTGCGTTCTTCTCTAGTCTGTTTTGAAATGGCCCTGAAATTTCCTAATTTGAGATAGGTGTTCCGTCCTATCTTCGTTTGTCTCATTGAAACGAATGTCTCATACGAGCTGCGCGTTTAATAAGTCTACTCACTCACCGGTCGCCGCCCAACAGATGTTGCGGGCTCTTGCCAGCGACTTTGCCTGAATAATCACTTTGAGTAGTCAAGTTATTTTTCAAAGTTATACCTATCTCCCTATCATATCAATTTTAAGTTAAATCTAGTATTGTAATCTACACTTTAGTTGAGTACATGCAATTATCAAATTTCTTACAAATCACTATTTGTTTTTCAGGTTCTAGGACTGAACATTACAAAGAGACTGTTGAATATTCACAACAGTTTGTACGTAAAGGTAATTGTATTTCTTATTTACTAGCACTGCTCCGCGGTTTTATCCGCCGCAGCTTAACGTTGTTTTCCTTTTCGCTCGGGTCTTAAAGGTCGTAGCGTGAAGTTAAATATCCTATAACCTTCCTTAATAATTAGGCTGTCAAATGCAAAAATAATCTTTAAACTAAAATTGTTAGTTAACACCTGATCTTAACGCGTTCAAACAAACTCTTCAGCTTTATCATATTTTTGTATATATTAACATTTATTTTTTTATTTTTAATGCCTCTAGAATAACAGTTACGTGGAGTATATATACATACTTGCGCTCATATATATACCTGGTACACTTCCCACATCTACATCTAAATCAAAGCATACATGCTCGTCGGTTATGGTTACTCCTTATATCGCTTTTCTTTAGCATGTCACTTGTGATTATACTGTCATTAAACCTATTTCATAGTACCAGAGCAAGAGGCTCACGTAATGTTAATATCAATCTATATTCTTCATGCCGGTGTTCTGCGAGGTGGTGGTGATCGGACAACACCTGCTGACGCTATCACTTTTTAAACGGCTTCCTGGTTTATTATATTGTTGATCTTTATCATTATTTATTTTCCAGTTACACTTTAAGGCGCGCCCCGAGAGAGGCACTCTGATACAATTCATCAAGAAATACAAGTTGAAATCATTCAAACGCATACGCGACGACGCACCGGTCTTTGCCGCGCAATTCAACAATATCGATGACTACGATCGGATTTGTAACGAAGAAGTTTACTGTGGTAAGTATGATGGAATGGCGTTGAGGGCTTAGGAGCGATTTCACCGTTTGCATTGGAAAACAAGTTTAACAAAACTACGTTTTGATTAATCGGGTTTATAGTCCGATTCTAATCTTGGTTTCCGTTCAACAGATACAATTTACGAAAACAAAGTTTATTGATTTAAAGCGTAAACATCGCCTTCAATCTAAGCGCAGATGTCATGTTATTTTGTCAACGTCACAACTGTCTCATATGTAGATGTCAAATTGAAAACGCGTTTACAGAGCTAAACGCCAAAAATCGTCCGCTCGGAATTTAAACTCAGTTAGAGCATAACTGCGTTTAGGTTATGTTGGTGAAATGCAATTTGGACCTCTAAACTCCATTGAACGCGCTCCGTTAAAGTTTAGGTCGAGTTCACATTTATTTTCAGCGGTGAAATCTCCCCTTAGTTTTGCTTTAACAAACGTACCTAGTGTTGATTGTTCCGTGAACAAGATGTCAGACTTAGATTTGGCAGCGGCAGCCATAGTGTTGCTACTTGTGTTTAGCCACAGATACCAACACTATATCGACGGTCGATAATTAATAGTCGACAGACGATAATTAATAATTATATATAATGTGGACAAAATAAAGTAGCCGTTTTCAGTTTCGATAGTGTACGTAGGGACCGTCGATATATATAATGTGGACAAAATAAAGTAGCCGTTTTCAGTTTCGATAGTGTACGTAGGGACCGTCGTAATTCTACCAACTACTAATTTCTCTTTAATTCAATTTAACTAATAATTCGGTGCTGGTCGAATGAATGCTTTCGATGATGAACTCCCATTCCACAAGTTTTCTTCGCCTTTTTGCGCCCAAGCAATCCTCGTCAAGGCGAAACACAGACTAAAATATGCAATACTGATCCTACAAGGTGCAAAGAAAAATAAGACAATAAAAATTAAACTAGTTCCCACTTTAGTTCAATCGTTGCGCAATATTCAATACTAACCGTAGACGGACATACACATTGAACAATTTTTGATATTGTTGTTGACACACAACAGATATTTCATAATTCTTCTTTCCTCAGGTCAAGTTAAGGTACAAGTCAAACCTTGCTACAATTTCACATCCTGCCCGCCGAATTTAAGAACAATTTTTAGTGATAAAGATATTAAACAGAAAATAAACAGTGAACATTGTGCAGAAGAAAGTGTTGAGATTCAAAAAAAACAAGAAACTCAAAGAAAAGAACCTATAGAAATTAAAGAAGCCGAGAAAAAGCAAGAAGACAAAAATGATGAAAAAAAAACCATCGCCAAGGATTCTGTTAAAACTGACTTATCTGTAGAAACAAAATCCGTCACAAAAAACGATAACAAAATTGAGAGAACTTTAATAAAGGTAGAAAAAGATGAAAGTGATATAAACAAAGATGACAAAATCAAATCACAAATAGCAGACAAATCTAAAATGCAAGTTACACATAATGTCGAAGCTCAAACGAATGTCAACAAACCAAAAGGAATCGAAGTTATAGAAGTTAAAAAAGAAAAAGAAGAAAATAAAAAGGTTGATAATAAAGTGAAAGAAGATAATAAAGAATCAAAAGGCTTGGTTAAAGAAAACGATGAAATCGAGGATCAAGACGTCCTAGCGTTGATTTCAGAGGGAATTGTTTTAGACGAGTGCAGTGGCTCCGACATAGAATAATCACATCACATACTATTGTAATATTTAGTAACATAATAAGTTTACATAATAAAGGTGATTTATATAACACTACGGCAGTGTCAATACTTATAAACGTTTTTGTAAATATAGAAGTAAATTGCGCATTTTAAATGGCAATGAACATTGCTATAGAATTGATGGAGCTAAAAATTTCTATAAGATTTTCCTTTATTAAGATTTTTTATCGTGTAATCTAGTTAATTAGTGGGTAGGAACTGAAATAACAATTGTTTTTGTAATTATTTCATTTAAAAATCCACAAAAATTTAAAAACACAGTAATTTATTTTGGTGGTTCTGTTGTATCTCCTATTTCACCATCGACCTGGAAATAAAAAGAAAAATTATTTTATGTATGATGCAGTTCTTTTACATTGTTTATGCCAATCATATTTTGGGCAATGTGTAGTGTTACCGCATTTAAATTTTGTAAAGTTTCATTCTACATATTTTATTTTTATCTCACTCAAGTTCCCATGTCTTACCCACTTTTGTCAGTAAATGTAATTATTAAATAATTATAAAACGAAATCCTCGCAAGACCACAAACTATACAGGTACTGAACACCTGCCTGTTAATTTATTTTAAAAAACTCTGTGCTCATCTTGTACCATGATCCAATAAAATTCATTCAAGTTGTTCATTACTTTTACACGTAAAATAAATGAATATGCGCTCACGCCCGTGACCCAAAGGGGCAGAGATTACGTATTTCCATTTGGCGCGATCCTGGCACACCTCTCGCTTCATACATGCTTGTTGGTTACGGGTATTCCTTATATAGCTCTCGATATGACTAAATATATTTGCATATATCAAGTTTTCCTGCACTACGTTGTTCTGCAGACTAATTTTACAGTAATAACATAAATACATTACGAATACCTCGACGATTACTTTTTAAAACTAAAGTCAATGCTAAAATATTTCAAAGAGAATGTACAAGCTCCAATATAAATATAAAATGCAACAATACGATACCAAAACATAAAATCGACTAAAGATATTTTACCCTAGCATGGGAAGTGTGACGTTCCATCATAATGGCAATTATCGCAAAAAAATTTTGAGACTAAAAGAATATACGCAATTCGAAAATCGAATAAAATTTAATTATTGTTATTTCCAATTCGCGCCATTGTATGGATGAATCAAAATGTCATCCTACCCACGCTATAATGAAAATTGTACCAAATTTACCAATATACTTCTATGTTATTTTTATTTAGGAATTTAAGTTTCTGCATTTGATCAATTTTGAGCAGCGCGCAACAGTTCAGAAGCTCGTTTTTTCTTAGGCGCTGCTGCTTCCAATTTTTTTCTTTCAGCTTCTAGTTCATCAGCTATTTCGTAAACATGCCTCGGAGCAACCTAAGATATATTGGTGAAATATTTATAGTCTTAGACAAAATTAATATTGGGGACATCATGGATGAGAAAAAACATGGATAAGTCGACGTAATAAGTTCACTTTTCCCTATATGTTCTAATAAGGACTTGACGGTGGAGGGGATGAATAGGAAAAGGAAATAACCACTTTCCTTTTCCTATTCATCCTCCTCTGCCCATTAGGGTAGGCAACGCATCCGCAACTCATTAGCATTAGCATGTTACAGATGCCTATGGGTAGCGATCACTTGCTATCGGGTGAACCGCTTGATCGTTTGCCACCTTCTTCTATAAAAAAGGTGAAAATATACCTTTCTTATCCTCCGATTCGTAGTAGTACTTTATTTGGAATATTAACCACGCAGATATAAAATTTTAAGGAAACGGTTAGCTTTACACAGCATTTTTAAAAAAGTTTGGCCCTTTGACTATAGATTTTAATTTCAAATTCAGATTTTATTTTAAAAGTTAGAATTTGAAATTCTCAAAACAAAAAAAAACATGCCAACATTCATACACATTTATGATATTTATAGAATAAAATATACATATTCGTCTGATTATGTACTGTGTATAATGGTAATATATTGTTAAACTAGCTGTGCCCCGCGGTTTCACCCGCCCTACAAATGTTATTACCGTAACCCATAATTATCTCACTGCCCTTTTCCCGCATATATGCGCCCGACACAGTATGGCCGTAGCACAGTTAAATTGATATAACTTTTTTATTTATAAACCGATTGAGATAAAACAGGCACCAAATGTTAAGTGAAAAAAACATTGACTACGAAAAAATTGTGCTGTTCAATTGCCCGTTTTCGAAACATTAGAGCTAACGACTGCTCATTGTGGTCGCGGCGAAACGTCACTTATAACATCATTTTTGCCCGTGCCGCTCGAAATTTGTAAATTCTCACATCATTTTTGTCAGCATTGACAAATTTCGCGCGATTCTTAAACTTAAAGTAACAAAGAGTACTTCATAGAAATTATCCCAATTGGGACTCTTTACTTTTCACCGCTACTAATGGCATATTTGCTACTTTTGTGTCATAATATCATTGGCTAAAGCCATAAAACGGAACATTTGAAATTCAATACATCGACAACTTGACGCAATGTTGCCAGCTTAATAGATTTCCCTTAGATTTAGCATATTTTACATTTACTAGCAAAAATACATTAACGGATAAAGGATCTATCTACAAAAGTAGTTTTATCTAAAAAGTGATGAAGATTCGTTCTATTAAAAGATTTGTTATCACATTTCTTTACCTCGGAATTGAATCGATAGAGTTTTAAGCATTCATTCTAGGCTTAAAAGAAATGGTAAGAATTGCTACTAATTTAGTTTACCTGAAGTTCTTAATGGTAACCGTAACCGTATACTGAAAATTACGATGATTGGAATGTCGTATTTTAATAATGCAAGGTTATTTCTATTACATATATATTATTTTTTAAAAAACAATGTGAAACTACTTAACATTATTAGCGGAAAAACAAGATTTTAAACTTGAAGAATTTTAACGGAAAACCCCAACCTGGTTAGCAAAATTTCATTATTGGCAGCACTGGTCTGAGATGTTTATATTTTTATTGTATATGTATTTCCTTTCCAATTTCCATTCTCTTTGGTATTTTGTGCTTGTGCTTTCGTTTCGCCCATTCGCCATTTTGTTTATCGTTTGGATAGCTTTGACGACTGGTGAGGTTGTCTTTTATGACCTATTTTGTCCTTAGATAAATATTTCGTTGAATGCAAGTTGGTAATATAAGTTATTTCATTATTTAGATTATTCTACGTAACTGTGTATTCATTCAACGGTGTCCGGATTTTAACAAATAAACATGAATCGAAATGTAATGCGTGGACCCGGTGGCGGTGGAGCCAACATGTTTGTATCAAGTCATATTCGTGTAAGTAACTTTAAAAATTATTTTAAAGTCTATTTTTGCTTTATTGAAGGTTAATTAAACTAATCATTTGCTTCCTTAAACCACAATTTGAGATGTTGCACAACTGAAATTATTGATTTTTTTAAAACTTTATCTGAAGAAACTGGAACTTGTTTTACTTTTGTAAATGAATCACTACTCGAATACTAGAATAAAAATACGCATGCTTAATGTCATAAGCTGATGCCTTGTGGGCACATCTGCGCGATAATTAGACTTTTGGTGTAGCTTATATTGCATTTTGAACGAGGTGTGTCAAAGATATACTGCCACCTCAAGATAATGCCCTGCTTGTTGTCTTTGAGCTGGTTGGTGTTAGGGCAGTCAGTTTCTTTAAAAAGGAAAGAAGAAGAGAAAAAAATTGTTTCGATACACGATTCCCACAGTAAGGCATATTTAGATATTGAACAATAACATTTTGTTGGCTAATATGTCATTGCCAGTTAAGTTGGATGTTAATTAGGAGAAAGTTTCTATATGTTCTTGTCTAAAGTCTAAAATTGCACAAATCCATTAATTATTCATTGAGAAACACTATGAATATAGCTTTTTAAAAGTAGAAATGTCAGAAAGACAAAGGAATGGTATCAGTAGATACTATAGAAAAGGAAGAATTCACCTCCCAAGTCTCACTGACCAATTCTAAACTTTTACCCTTTATTTTTGAAAATTATAAAACTGACTAAGTTGTTATTATAAACTTTAATTTCATTGTTTTC
>JWHW01055664.1:145898-169446 GCA_000931545.1 Papilio glaucus
GCTTTACACATAAAAGGCAAAAAGTTCAACAGGGGCACATTCCCTGTCGCCTCTTTGTTCTCAGTCGCCAAAATTACTTCTTGCACCTCAGCCTCTGTCGGGCAGCAACCTAAAACATATATCATTGTATGAACTACTATGTACCTACACTAGCTGACCCGGCAAATTTCCTTAATGGCTGTATTAATTTTGTATTAATTGCTGGATGGGTTATGCCCGTGTCGATCCCTTTACTGAAAGCACATTGAGCTTGAGCAGAGTGAGAAAAGGGCGCGGTGCGGACGTGGTCGAATCAAGTCTTGCATCTGCAACTTTTTGTGTTATAATATTGGAAGCAGATATGCCAATAAAGGTCGAAAAGTGAAGACTCCCGGCCGGCGTCCCAATTGAGACGCTTTTTCTATAGCTTACATTTACGCTTAAATTACAAACACTAGCTGTCCTCTCTTTCCTTATTATTTTAATTACCTATCCTTTACACCACTTTTGATTTTGTATGAATTGAACAAATCTACAGTATAAAATACCATTGGTTTGGATCATATAAGAATTTGTAATTGAGAAAAACAACTTCTTATTGTAATGTCTGTCTACTCCGCTGGGTAAATTAAATATCGCAAGTACCTAACGATCGCAGTATTGTCCCAATTTCTCTGACGTCCACAACTTGTTTTCCAGAATGATCAAATACTTCAAACGCTTCGATAATTTTCTTTTCCAATTCATTGTTTGGTTGTACTGAAATAGAAAAAAATAATAATATTTACTTATAGCTCGTCTCACGTTCCATAATTTAAATCTTACTTTTAGGTTCTTCTTTTCGCGCCATTATGTATTCGGTCTATAGAAAAATAATAAAATTGCCGTGTAAAAAAAATTACGTCAATTTGATATTGTAAAAACATACTATTTTGATTGTTGCTTAGTAACAAGAAAATCAAAATATTTTTCACATTATAAGGACAAAACGTTAGTTGTCAGGAGAATAGAAGATAGTAAGAATATAAATAAATATTCTTGCGATAGAGTTATTAATTTTTGTTGTGGATATACAAATCAAATATTTCAAAATTTATGTTTTCCTACATTGGCAACAAAACATTTGCCGCCAATTTTTTGCGCACACGTTATTCAATCAAATCAACGGCAAGAAAAGGCGTACCCGTGTACTTTACACGTTTGACTTGTGTTTAAAAAGTTGAATATGTATTCGATTGCGTGATACTTTTTTCGTGTTTATAACAAGTAATAAAAAGTAAATAAAGTAGTTAAAATCTATTTTGCCTTTTTTGTTGAGTTTAGTCAATTAAGAATTAATTAAACCGAGCCGAAAGAATTAATTAAAAGCGAATAATCGAATCGCATATCTATGATGTAAAACGGAACGTTATAATTTATCGCCTACCTATCCTATATTTCCGCTTAGCATCGCATCATTGCGCCGCCATGTTAGTTTGTTCTGGCGCTTATATGTAATAATATTTGCGAGTAACGTAATGGCTGTTTAGACGTGATACGTAGAGTGAAATATAAGTATTTGAGTGTGAGTTGTGGACATTAATTGAAGATAAAATCATGGATCCAGCTAAAATGAAAGTGGTGGATCTTAGATCCGAGCTTGGAGCTCTTGGTTTGGACACCAAGGGCAATAAGGCGGCATTGGTAGAACGCTTGAAGAAAGCTCTTGAAACTAAAACTGGAAAAGGTAATATATAATAGCACAAGTATTTTTACATACTTTAAATTATATTACCTAAATTTTATTAATTACGCATAGCACGTGCAATTTTGAATCCCGCCATGTTTCATTTCGTTGAAAAAAATAGGTATGTGCAAATTTATAGAGGGTCTATCTTTTTGTTCAGTTCCAGTTAACACTGTTTTTTTACTTATAGTAACATTTAAAATGTCTTTCAGAATCCATAATAAAGCAATCGATTATTTCATAAAATCTATGATCGTCATACCTTTGAACTAGTAAACTAAGCAGAATTGAAAAATTCCATTCTTAATTCTTACACGTTCTAGTATGCTGCGAACTTTTAAGTTTTAATACACATTGCTGCAAAAGACTCGTATCGACAACTTTTCAAATCAAAATCTTACCTGATAAGTAGCAATGTTATCTTTCGAGATGCCATAAGTTTAATGTACCTTATTTACGTCTAACTTTTATTGGCATCTTCCTGTCCAGTTTATTGTATGAGAAAACGAATACCGGCAAGTTTTTATGTTATGGCCTTTCTTGTTTGCACTGTGAATGAAGTACCAATCAATGTTTTAGATATTTTGTTATTTATTTGTGTATCAAAATCTGTTATACCTTGTGTTAAGGTATGAAAATGATTGTTCTAAATAGTAGTTAATTTTTAAAGTAATATAATTGTTCAAAAAACAAAACTGAATGCCAGGTCTATTCTAATATATCTTGATTGTTTAGAAAATACAAATGTTGTTTAATAATTGTCAAGTTAAAGATATGACATTACAAATTTGCTGTTTAACTTTTAAAGAATTTGAATCTCTCAAACATTCCTTGGACCATTAAACTTGCAACGCATCTGCAGTTCGTGTTGAAGGTGTCCATGGGCATTGTTGATCACTTGAGTGTTCCTGGGGCTTGTTTGCCCCCTTCTCTTATAAAAAATAGACCAGGAGTCAGCAAGGTCTGGATACAGTTGAAAAGTTTTTTTGCAGATTCAGAAAAAATATGTGCTTTCAGGTGTTTTGAAATATTTTTTAAATTAATATGTGGGTATCTTTGGCTGACTGAGTATTGACCGTCCAGACCGCCTGCTGTCTATGTAAACCAATGTGAAATATACAATATTTCGCCTAAATACCACACACAACAATATTTAATTGAGAGTTACATTGTCATTTGATTTTCATTGATAAATGGTTAACAAATATAGTTGTTAAATAACCATCATAAGTGTTAATTGTGGAGTTGCAGAAAAGTAGCCACCAACTGCTAACTAACCATCATTCATCTTCTTCATTATCAACCACAAGATGTTTACAATTACTATGAGTACTTGAAATTGTATCTGAATCATGAACACAGTCAATAAATGTGATAAAATTTATAAACAATTATTTTCAATGTGTATAAATATTAGAAATCATTGTGTTTCCAATTGCTGAATTTATGATCTTTCCCAAGAACCTAGGGATGTTTACTGCAAACATCCCTAGGTTCTTGGGGTAGTTGATGATTTATTGTGGTTTATGGTCTATTTTACATGCCACATACAGATTGTAGCAATGTCGGTGGGCTGCCCACACGATGAACCGATGATATGGTAAAGGCTGCAAGAGTCCACTGGTTAAGGGTGGCAGGGAACCAATCTTTGTGGCGATTAGTGGGGGAGGCCTACATCCATCAGTGGACCAATATCGGCTGAAACAATGACAATTATTTTCTTATCTAATATCAATAAATTTGTTCACTTAGTGTTTGAAGACACATCTATCCTGGATACCACCACAGAGGATATGGATGAAACAGCAACACCAAGAAAAATCACTCCGGCTGCCCGGATAATGCGAAGGTCCTCATCCTCACGAATGGTCACACAGGCAAAGGTTGGTTATTATAACTATTTATACTAAATATTCTAAAAAATGAAGATGTCACAAGACATCTATATTTTTTTATGTTAGTTACCTCAGAACTGCGCTCCTGGTGAACCAATTTCGATCATTCTTATTTTGTTCGAGAGCTATATTAGTCAAGATCCGACTCCTAGTTTTTGAGTTATTTTTAATAACGCATAATATGACAAAGTTGAGTTTTATTTGCTTATATATATATTATATATTATTTATTTTATAAGCTATAGCACATACATAAAAATGAAAGTCAGCTAAATAGAAGTCAGCGATGACTTATCTCTCTTTTTTATAGTTATCTTACACTAACTACTTTTTTCTTTAGAACAATCCAATAGAAGTAATTTGCTATTTACGACGTTATTTTTTCGTATTCAGTATCAATAATTATCCAAATAAATATGTTTGTAAGCTAGAGTATTCAAATGTAGATTAAAATTAATTGCCTTTTTACCTACTTCAAAAAGGAGGAGGTTATCAATTCGATAGGTTTTTTCATGTATGTACATCGATTACTCCGTGTGATTTATGATCCGATTTCGATGGATCTTTTTTTGATCGACAGCTAGTGCTCGCCATTTGGTTCCATTTTTTTAGTCAAGATCAGACAAGTAGTTTTTGAGTTATTCTTAATAGCATTATTAAGAATAACTCAAAAACTACTTGTCTGATTATAAATGTTCCGGTGTCACATTAACATCATAGAATATTTCAGATTTTATTGCATGGTTTATGATCAATAACTAAGTCAGTCGGCAGTCCATGCACAGATGTGGCATAGACCGTTTTTTTCGTAGTTCACTTTTCTATTTTTGTTTTTCATAATTTTATTTTTACTTTCTTAGCATCACATTTGGATAATCAACAAGTTTAAAAGCTACCCAGGATATAAACAGCGTCAACGTTTCGTCAACGTCAAGCGTTATATCGATTAGATTAGTGGCTTACTAAAAAAGGGCGATATAAGGAGCACCCATAACCGACGAGAATGTATGCTTAGATATATGAATGTAGAAGAAGCGAGAGAGGTGTGCCAGGATCGTGCCAAATGGAAATCCATGATCTCTGCCTAACCCCTCTGGGTTACGGGCGTGAGCGCATATTTATTTTATTTTATAAAAATGAAGTATGAAAGTATTGTAGACGTTTAAAAATAAATTTAGAGATCAAGTAGATCTGCCCATATCCTGACAATCCAAATCAGCTAACACTTTTGATTTACTAAAATCAAGAAATAAACTAAGTTTCAAACAACAAAACCGACTTCACGTACTCACGACTTCGGTAAAATTAAAAAATAACTATACCCTATTAAACATACGAAACAATTCTTAATCATATTTATTATTGGGGTCGGTGTCAGCCGAATTAGGTCTGTATTAGGGGTACTGTTGACCATTGAGAGGGTAGGAAAATCGCACTCGAATGTGTTGACAAACAATATACTTTAAAAAGAGTAAAGACATATTAACAGTCCATGTAAAAAAATGCTATAGTTATCTTAAATGATTTTTCATCAAAAAATCCTTTACATTCTATGACCTTTTTCACAAGTCTCGGCATACGGGCAATCGATTTGTTAATGGTGTCATGTGATATATTGTTCCAAATTTCGCATAAAGCATTCCATAGTTCTTCTCGCGAGGATGGGCCATGATTACAGCCGTTCCTATCAAGCTTTTTCCACAAAAGTTCAATGGGATTGAGATCCGGCCTCTGTGGAGGCCAAACAATGTTTTTTACACCCCTGGTGTCTCTTTCTCTTCTATATATCCTCTATATCATTTTGGGCTATGCTTTGGATCATTATCTTGTTGAAAAATGAATCAATCTCCAATTAAACCCGGAAGAAACGGCTTTGTTCTAAAATGTTTTTGTACTGTTCTTTTTATAAAATTGCCTCCATTTTAATCAAATCGGCAGTTCCTTGGCTAGAGAAGCAACCCCAGACCATAATCGAGCCACCACCATGCTTGATTGCTGGGGCTACACAATCTGGCATCATCTTTTCTTGGGCACCACCACGAACTTTAATTCTACGTTTTTAACCGAATAGTTCAAACTTGTATTCATCGGTCCAAAGCACTTTTTTTACACTTAAAATCTTCTTCAGTCCAATCTCGATGGGCAAGAGTCCACTGCATCCATTTTTTCTTCCTCAGCAGAGGTTTTCGAAACGCGACCATACAACTTTGCATCTTCTCAGTCGCCGTTTTTCTGTAGTCAATGATAAAGGTTTAACTCGGGTTTTGTTTACTTCAACGCGAATTTTTGGTGCTGTTAAACGTCTATTTCGCTTGCTGGTGACAACAATGAAATTATCTTCACTAGACGTGGTAGCTCTCCGCGTTCCCGAGCGTGGACGATCTTGAAAACTGCCTGTCTCCTTGTATCGAGTTATTGTGCCATGAACAAAAGTCTTAGATAACTAAAAATTCAGTTGTGAAACAATCTCGCGTTCGGATTTGCCTGCATTATGTAAAACAACGATGGCAGAACGCACTTCACTGCTAATTTTTCAAGCTTTTCCATTTTATGACGTCTTCACTGTAGAAATTTATAATACAAATTTATAATTAAATAAATAAAAAATAAAAATTGTTTATTTCAGACAGTATGTGTATGTGACAGAATAGGGCAGTCAGGCTTATCACTTATTATTTTTAGAATGTTGTTGGTGCTCTCCCGTACTCTGTGCAGTAGTGATGCGGTCCGTCTGCGCAATACAGTGTGAAACCCATCAGTATGTGCTAACGCAAACATCTCCGACGCGCTTATTGAGATTATTTGTTCACAAACCCAAGTTAACTCGGCTAATAATAAGTCAGAAACACGTGTTTACAGGAGCTAAATAATCATTATTATTGACCAATACGTAAAAAAAGTAAAGTAATTAGTAATGAGGACATTATAAAAATATTATTACGAATCTACCACCTGGCTCTAGCGCAGCGTTTGTTGGTGTTTGAAAACAATATATGTTTATTGTCCAATAATTTGAAAGTAAACAAAAGAATGACTTCTTTTAATATTCGATACTAACAATAGAATATGCAGCATGTGCATTTCTTTTATTTATCCTATAGGATTTTATTACAATTGATGGATAATTATGGTATTTATGTGTGGGTTTTAAACTTTTGCCCAACAGTGTATGTTCCTCATAGACTCCGAAACGGCTAGACCGATTTCGATTTTCTATGAAATTTACAGGGAATGTTCAGATTGGCACAGTGGGTGCCCCTGTGAAGTTTGGTAGCGATAGGATCAACATTATTAGTGGTACAGGGGCCAAGGTAGGGCGGGTCACTAGTACAGTATTAAGTTCATTTGTAAAATAGTTTTTGTAAGGCTTTCTCGTATATTGATATTTCCTCTTGACGCCGACTCCAAAAATAAATATGATTAAGAATTGTTTTATATGTTTAATTGGGAAAAAGGTGGCCAAAGGAACTCAATGAAACGACACAACCTCATCGAGTTTGGGCTCATTTGAATGGTCTTGACGAGTAGATTGTCTTTCAAATCTAACCTAACCAGGGTCTAATGATGGAGCTGTAAGGTGGTTATAGGAACTCTGTAATGAAACGACGCAACCCCATCGAGTTTCGGTTCGGTTACCTGGGTCTGATCCGATGATGGAGCTGGAACATAATAAAATCTTGTTTTTAAAGATTTTTTTTAAGTTATTAACTTGTTTAAGTTTTTAGTACATATGTTGTTTTGAATATAGTTTATTTTGAGGTCGTTTTTATTTTTGTATAATTTACGTAGGTAAAAATACTATTTTTTTATTAAATAAGATGTTTAATAAATCTTATTTAATAAAAAAATTGTATTTTTCAATTGAATTATTTTAACAGATGATAAAAGAAGATCCACCAGAACCTATTGATGAAGATGTTAAGGAAGAGTCAGAAGAACCTAAAGTGACAGAGCCAATTGTTAAGGAGGAATCACCGAAGAAGAATGAAACTCCTAAGGACATGGACATGGAACCATCAAGAAAATCTGACGATGAGGATTCAAAAGAAGGTGGCTGTGTTGAACAAGGGTGAGTAATTGTGCAACATTTATGGTAAAATTAAATAATGTATTATATAAGGAAATATTATATGCCTCTGACATGGTGCAGGAAAGATAATTCCATAGACAAAGGCATGGGCTACAACATAGAGATCATGTCTACTGCCTGTTGTATTATTTTAAGTGTTAGCATAGCACACTATTGATTTCAGGCAGATGGTAGTAACTTTTGTATAAATTGATTTTTAAAATTAAATTTCGAATAATTTTGAAAGTATACTTAAAATTTAAGGGACTTTTTTTATAGACGAAGTTGGCAAATGAGCAAGCGGTGCACCCAATATAAAGTAATCACTACCCATAGACATCTGCAACAACCTAATGAGTTGAAGTTGCATTGTCTACCTTTAATGGATAGAGGAGGTGATAAACAGATAATGGTTATTTCCCTTTTCTATTATCCCCTCTGCCGTCAAGTACTGTTACCCTTCCCATCCTTCTTATTAGCAAAGGATGAGAAGGTGAAGACAACTAGAATTAGGCCTCTATCCCTTTACTCGTTAAACGAAACGCAGAATACTTAATCTTCATCGTACCGCGATACAATCTTTCTCTTTTATCTTTTGCTCTGAAAAAACTGAGATATGTTTTATGTCAATGTTTTTGGCAGTGTAAACACATGGTAATAATAACTTAAGATAATTCATTTTTATATATTTTTTTCTAATTATAGAAGCAAGTCTCCAACACTGGTTGCAGATTACCAAGTAGAAGATCAAGGTGTGTGCCTTATATATTTTTGTTGTATTTAATCTAATTCTAATATTTAATAGTTATTTTTTAACAGTTACCAAATTTGTTCTTTCTTAATTTTAAAGTAATTAACATTAGATAATTAATTAATGTCTTTGTATCATTTCGTATGATGCATGGCATAGTCAAATCTATTATATAAATAAAATGGATGTGTCACTCCCTATATTTAACTTTTTAGCCAAAGTTACACATCTCAGTATTGTGGGTGATTGTAGCCACAACATTACCATATGTTTTATAGTGGTTGCGTGAGGATGGTTGTAGGGTTGTAAAAGATATAGGAAGCAAATATTTCTTGTTAATATGTTACAATAATTGTATAATAAGACAAAAAAACACAGTGAAGCGGTGTGTGCAAAATGCGGGTTTTATAAAATGTTCTGTACAATAATATTGGTGAAAAATGTACTGTGATTGTAGTCTAAATTCATATTATCATATCAAAAGAGATCTGTAAAGTAAATTTTTAATAATCTATTGCCTCTAATTACATGTTTTTTACACTTTGGTGAAAGTAAAGAAGTAGGTTTCAAAAATCCTGGAACCCTGGAATTATTTCTTAATTTTCAATAAAAAGTAAAGTTAATGTAGTTTGTACAGATGAAAATGAAAGCCAGGAAGGAGACTCCAATCCTGGGGATCAAGGGAGTGGTGAAGAGAAGGAACAACAGGAGAAAATGGAGCATGATGGTGATGAAGATAGCGGAGAAAAAGACACAGATGACAGGAGAGACTCTGATGAGGTTTGTATTCTGTCATGGTTGACAAAAAGACCAAATTATACAGCGTGGTATCTTAACATATTGGTTATTATATTCAAATTTATATCAAGCTGAGTTTAACATGTAAAGAGTTTAAAATGTACTGTTAAATTTGTACATCCTCATGGATGCACATGACCTCAAGTTCAGGCAATCGCATTGTGGAATTATATAACTCCAGTGGTATTTCCAAAACAATACTTAGGGCCTTCAAAAAGAAAGTATACTCCTGCCTTAAAGGCCGGCAGCGCTTCTGTATTTGAGGAACTGTCTCTCTGGTGATGTAGATGATCATGGGAGTCAGTGATCACTTAATATTAGGCCACTGCTCGTTTGTGCCTTAATTCTATTAAAAAAGTCAAACATAACTTGCGTACAAATATATATGTTTCTCTGTTTTAATAATAGATCTTTACTTTTAGAGGAAAGATAGAGACAAAGATCGCGAGCTGACAGAGGAAGAGGAATGGGAGCTGCTGAACGAGCGGCTACAGATACGCGAGCAGGAGAGATTGGAGAGGGAGAAGCGACAAGCGGAAGAAGATGCTAGAAAATTTGAAGAGATGAGCAAGGTTGATCATTTTTTTAAATCTGTAATATATGTTTGTTTTATTAAGATATGACTGATAAGACTAGTGCTCTACAAAAAAAAAGAGGCCATTAAGTCAGATATTTACGAATACCATCTACAACTACAAGAAGTAGGGACCGAGAATAACATAACACTTCAATGGATTAAGGGCCACAGTGGTTCAAGAGGTAATGATGATGTAGATGAACTAGCCCAGAGGGGCTCTGGTAGCTGAGCAATCGGCCCAGAACCTACTCCTTACCAAATAGACACTTAAGGTCGGAGGTAATGAGAAGTTGCGCCACTCATTGCGACCTATGGAATAACACAAAAGAGTGCAGACAAGCGCGAGGAGCCTTATCAAACATAGTTGGGTGGATACCAAGAAGGTTAATCCACAGTAAAATCCGTCCGGTCGTGGCGGCACTCGCAGTTTACGGCTTAAAAAAAAAAACATTTGTTTAACATAGGTTTACAGACAGTCCTTTATGTAGAGCGTGCATTATGACGTAGAGACGGCGAACCACGTCTTTCTACACTGCCTCGCCGTGTTTGATTACAGGGTTAAATATCTAGGCTCGCTGGGATTACTCCCGGATATCGCCAGCAACATAAAAAGGTTGCTGGGGTTCTTCGGGGAGTTGGGCTGGCTGGAGTGATCCTTGTCCACGCCCACACCCAAAATACGCGCTATTCGGGGAGTTCGTAAAAGTAGCTCTCAAGTACTACTAAGTAATAATATTGAAAGCTTAATTTCTTCAGCTTCTTTTAACAAAATGTTTGGCTTGCTAGATAAAATAGTATTCACCTTTTCAATACGCAAATATTTTTCATAAAATCGTATACACACAAAATAAATGTAAATGTAAATTTTGCGTAACCGAGAGACTTTCTTCTATTCTCTCATACACAATGTTTGGATCCTATAAATTTGTAACATTATGTTTAGTTTAGTAACAGATCAATGCTTAGTATCTGAGATACATACTGATCTTACATTATATTTATTAGGATCCTATAAAGCTGCAGCGTTTGAAGCGCAAGCAGGAGAAGAAAGCACGCTGGAGCAACTTTTACAAGACCGTTGCAGTCACTAATGAAGTGCTCACACCACCAGTTGAGGTAGAATTAGATTAGAATTTGAAATATTGATAACATAACCATAGCTCCGCATAAACAGAAAAGAGGGTAGTCATAAAGGCAAAACGGTTGTTTTTGTAGCCTGGTTCATATGGTATTTGGCTAAAGGTTAACTAAGAGCCTTGGTAAAAAGCGCGTAAAAGTGATCCCTGTTCTCTCTAAGGCAGTATCAGAATACATTATAAAAAAGGAATTATTTCTTTGGCCATTGTATAGTTTAAGGAAACATTTATATTGATCGCCATAGTAATGAATGTGGATTTTTCAATAATTAACTGGTTCTAAAATTTCATTTACTAACATTTACATTGTTATTCTGAAACTTCAGTATTAATGTTATTCTAGGAGGAGGAGAAATTTATGAGAAAAGTTGAGACAACAACTAAAGCCCCCGAGCCTGAGATCAATGAGGACAAAATCACTCTCTCTTGGTGTAAGTATTTTTTTTATCCACATACCTAACAGTTGATAGCATGAATTACAATAGCAAACTTTTTTTTGGCATATAAATACTGTATACTTTGCACAACTGTCTTGAGGAAAGATCTGCCATATTTATTCCAAACCAATGCAGTAAGGATTCTTCTAGAACAAACATGTTCCTTCCATTTAAGGCTAGCAAACTGCATTTTATATGGAATTCTATCTGGAGTTGATTTTATGAGAGGCAAATGCAAGAATATAATTGCACCTAATGTTAACCAACAATGATAAGCTGAGTTGAAAGTTCTTTTCGACCCATTGCTTTAGTTTGCCTAACCTCACCCAGATAATAAAATCTATTAATATGTAGTAGTATGTTCCCCATAAATACCAAAACGGCTGGACCTATCCATTTGGCGCCATCCTGACACACCTCTTCACTTGAGGAAGCGAGCCTATAATTTTCTTAAAGGCCGGCAACGCATCTGCAGTTCCTCTGGTGTTGCGTTTGTCCATGGGTGACGTTGATCGCTTCGGTGTTCGCGCCGCTCGTTTGCCCCCTTCTCTTATAAAGAAAACCTTTCGCTTCTTCAACATCCATGCATTTACGCATACAAGCTAGTCGGTTACGGGTACTCCTTCTTGGACGTGAAAAGTGAGTGGCAGCGTTGGTCCCCTACCAACGCTGCCACTCACTTTTGCAACATAAATTGGTTTCGTTACTCTCCTCATTAATTTATAGTGTCTAAATTTGAAACATTTTCAGATGACAGTGACCTGAACCAATATTTGGAGCTGCCGGACATGAACTCGGTGGTACCCATGAACGAAGGCGCGCTGGCGCACGCGTGGGCCGGTTGCAGGGCGACGCACGGCGTCAGCACTGGCCGGGTGTGCTACGAGGTTAGTAAACTTCTTCGTTAAAGCCGGCAGCGCATCTGCGGTTCCTCTGGTGATATTGATGTTCATGGGCAGCGGTGGTTACTTAACATTAGGCGACCCGTTTATCCGCTTATCTTATACCTTTGTACTGATAATATTCCCTGTCAGACACTCATGGGTGGAAAATGATTTAGAAATCTAGATCAGTTTAATACAAGATGTTGATGAATTTTAGGAAAAGCTGCTGTTTCCCATATTAAATTTTTTCATAAGTTAATTTTATTGAATAGACATGACTGGCGTTTTTGTATACAAATCTAATTAATACAAATCACATAATTTTTGATTGGTGTATATGTGGTTCCTGTGAGTAGCAAATATGTCTTGTCAAACATGTTGTATGACAAGATGGCCGAGCAGGTAAATAAATATTTTGTCTTTACTTCCGTATGTTGTGTGGCATGGGGAATCGCAAACAAAATTACAAAAATGCGAAAAGAAGTGTTGATAGCTGTTTTGCACCAATTATTAAATAATTCGTAATTATTGATATTTAGTTTTGCTGTTTCCAAATGATATTTGTAGTTGTTATAACATGTAGTAGTTAATTTAAAAAACAAAACACAGCCTGACTGTATGATTGTCATCACTCATGATATACTATATTACATATTACTATATTACACTCACTCATACTATATTACACTCTGGGGAAGAATGTTAATGTCACCAATAGAATGGACATGCATATATATGCTCGAAAACCATTACTCTCCTGAGTTAGTCGGGTAAAAAATAAGCTCTCACGCATGTCTACCTCTCTTAGTTCTCAATTGAAAGAAAGAAAATATATTTATATTTATAAGAAAATATATATATTTAAAAAGGACGTACACAACAAAAAAGTTTTACAAAATAAAAATAAAATATAGTACAGTGTAGTATAAATACAATACATACTACAGTGAAAACAAAAGCAATGTAAAATTCATACTTAAAACCATGCTGTAACATGAAGCAAACTAATAAATTTTAAACGAGAAGAAATAATTGTACTCCCTATAACCGGTAAATTAGGTGCTTTGATACTTTGATGATACTTAATAAGAAAATTGATTTAATTAATTAAAAATAATTAGGTGCGCGTCGGTGCCGTGGTGACAACTACCGAGGCCGCGGACAAAGAGGTGATCATCAACGGATTGAGAGTTGGCTGGTCCACCGACGACTCCAATTTACATCTCGGTAAGTCTTTAATATATTGTTAAATTCCTCCAATTAAAAATAACTGTTTAATTTTGTACTTTATGTAATCAACAAAATGGCTTTATCGGAGCTAATTACACAAAAATTGGCGTAACTAATCTTTTATTAAAGTGTCTCCTATTATTCAATTTACTGTGTTTTTGTTGACAATTAGTTAAAATAATGGTTTTCAAGTACATTTTTATAATTGATATATAAAATCACGATTTCCGTAGTATTGTTTCCTGTAGAAGCAACCTTGTCACTGAATGTTATGGCAAGGTAACATCTGATCAGGTAGATAATTATCTTGTATTTACTCCTATACGTTCCATGATGTACGGGATCGCAAGCAAAATAACAATTACAGAACATTTGTATGTGTATCTTTAAATTAAAGGGGTATAGTATAATGGCAACGAACTTGTATGATGTTTTGTTTTGTCAAAATTATAAATACAAAATACACAGCGATGGTGTGTGTTTAATTATTGTTTGACTAAAATATATACAGGAAAAACAACATATAAACTGATGTCAGTTCTAACAAAATGTATTTACAACACACTTTATCTCCTATGTTGGTTGGTATGGAAGATAATTCTATAATTATCTTAGTTAGGTTCGTTAAATTCAAAAATAGGTTTGTTGCGTTTGACTTAATACCTTCAGTTCACAATTATCTGTAAAATAAATATTGATGTCCTAATAGACAGAGTATTAAAAAGTGGTGTTGTTTAGGCGACGGTGAGCTCAGCTGGGGCTACGAGAGCTCGGGCCGCGCGGTCAACAAGGGCGAGTTCAAGGAGTACGGCAAGCAGTACTCTGAGAAGGATGTCATCGGAGCTTATGTTGTATGTATTGTATTTAATTGATATTTTAATTAAAAAACTGTGTAGTCTATCAGTAATAGTGAGTTATGATTGAGGCATGTAGAAAGAAGAGTAAATATAAAATACAAACACACTAATAACAAAATAAAAAGGTAATTGTGTAATGTGTAAAAATAATCCTGAATTGAACAACATAAAATGTAAATCTCTAAAATTTAACTAAATTGCTGAATTTTTATTGTATTGCGTGATTAATTTATATTGTTAACTTCTTAACCTTAAAAGGAGGAGGTTCTCAATTTGCTTGTTTTGATACCTCAGAACTTCAGCATTTAGAAATCGATTAAAAAAATTGTTCGAAAGGGGACATTTTTAAAGGGGGTTCATGTCCGTGGAATCCTTGTTTTCCGAACATATATTGCGAATGTTTGACACTCGAGCTTGATTTGGTTGCTCTCTTACATAAACTTGACTCTTAGAATCGGCAACGGCGAGTAACCCCGGGGGTTAACCTAATTTGGATACTCACTTAGTTGGGCACAAGAACAACTCGCTCCCCCATACTGTAATTTAAAGTCGGTTTTGTTTCGCAATTTAATAGATTATTTAGTGTAGCATTGTCGTATTATTTAGATTTTATATACAGGATACCTTATTTTTTATTTACAGGACCTAGAATCGAGTCCATGCAAGATTTCTTACACCCTGAATGGCGAAGAGCTCGGTGTCGCGTATGAATTCGACAAGTCTGAGCTAGGAGATAGGGCCATCTACCCGCATGTACTGACGAAGAACACCTGCTATAAGGTCAACCTCGGCTATGATAGGTAACATACAAGTTTTTATCCTCATTTTATGCAAGCTTGCAAACAAGCAAGGAGTTCACATATTGACCAGCCTTACTATAGCATGGGCGACAATCAGACGACTGGCAGACCTATGGCCAGCCATTTTGCTTGTCTTGTTTTACTTGTCTAACTTAAAATGTCACCGAAGTTGGTATATTATTATTATTCTCAGGTACAACATGCTAACCCGCACGAAAGTCGTTCGCAAACGCATTGAAGTGCCAATCGAGCAGGTTATAGAAGAGAAGAAGGCGCGAGAGGCAGAGATCAAACGACTGAAAGAAGAGGCGCTGCAACGCAGCCGCGAGCGCAGGGAAAAGGAGCGCAAGGAGAGGGAGGACAGGCAGAAGAAGAAGAGAGAGGTAAATTGTTAAAACCTTCTACTAAAGGCGCAGACTCTAATGAGAACCAGAGTTCAACAAGTAATAACTAATTACTAACTCTGTCTATGTATTTGTGTTTTGTTATGTTCACTAAAAATACAAATAAATTAATTAAGTACTTTAAAAATAATTTAACATAAATTAGCTTTATAACCTGAACTATTTTCCAATTATAAGTGCTATACATGCATTGCAGGAAAGAGAAAGATCGTCACGTGAGAGGAAGGAGAAAGAAGCTGAGGAGAAAAAAGAGAGGGGAGAAGAAGAACCTGAGGAAGTGGAGAAAGATGCTGAGGAACCGGAGAAGGAGACGGATGCTGAAGCTGAGTCGACTGAACAACCCAAGGTAGGAGTATCAACATTCTTAGTTTTTTAGGTACAAAAATACATGAAGATATAAGAAAAAACGAAAGAGCAGTGGGGGCCCAGTGGTACAGGCTCCGACTTACATACTGTAGGTCGCGGGTTTGAATCCAGTCAGGCGCTTTACTTTGTGTAATTTATTTCATCACCACTGCTCCAAAACCTTGAAGGAAAACATCATGAGGAAACCGGCATGTCTTAGTGCCATCTACCAACCCGCACTGGGCCAGCGTGATGGATTACCCCTTCCCTCTCTCTTGCAGAGGAGGCCTGTGCCCCTACAGTGGGGAAAAATACTAAACATGGACTGACTTATTATTATAAGAAAAAATTACAACATAAATCTTAGTTAAGTTAAACTGAAACAAGTATCAATTAATTTATAAAAAACCCTGACTGACTGCACCCCTATGATACACCAGGGAAGAATACGTATTAAATGGCAGATCAGTCATCAAAATAGGTGAAACTATCTGTACGTAGTTTCACTGCAAGATCATTATAATTCTTTTGCAATTTAATTAGTAATTTTTGGGAGGTATGAGAATGAGGAAATAGACAAGGCAAGTTAATGTTCTGCTAACACAATCGTCAACTGTTGATTTAATATTTTTCCGTCATATGTTTGACAGTTATGCGCCGTTATTAAATCTGTACACAATAAAATAGTTAAGTGCTTGTGGTTCGATTTTTGAGCTCACTTTAGCGCTCGACTCTACTCGAAAACTAGCAAAAAAGGGACGAAATGCTATATCTGAGAGCTTTATCATAAAATTAAAGACAAGTCGTAACATAGTTATTTCACTGTTGGTTTGCACTAGTATCAATCGTTTGATATCGTTAATTCCGACCTGTTATTGCTAATTTCACTAAATACCCAAATGCACTATATAAATATTTATCTAACTAGGAGAATGGCGAGCAAGAAGTGAAGCCCGAGCCCATGGAAACAGAGCAGACAGAATCCCAAGAAGCCCAGCCGCAGCCGCAGCCTCAACCGAAAGCCGAAGAAGAGAAGGAAGCGACTGCAGAGAAAGAAGAAGAGAAACCGACAGAAGTCAAAGTGGAGCCGAATTCGGGTGAGTTTGAAGTCACCTTAAAAATTTATATCCATTTCTAATAACGAACGGAGGGTATCATTTTTTATATTTGTTCCTATGTTAAGTAAAGGTAGGCACGCATCTGCAACTCATTACCTTGATGCAGATGCCTATGGGTGGCGGTCTCAAGTTCGGGTGGAGCTTACTATCTTGCTCGTTTGTCACGTTTTATTCTTAAAAGATAATCTGACTTTTATATTTAAAAGGTATTGCAACAATACTTTTTCATTGACTAAATGAGAGAATGGTTACTTTCAGAAGCTGAAAAAGAGGCGACCGAAGAAGATTTCCTCAAGGGGCTTTTATTAGACAACCGAATGAAGAATGTCATCAGGTAAGAGTTTGCTGTCGCACTATTATAGCTATTAGTTTATTACTGAAATTATTTTTGATTCTTTTATTCCAGAAATTGAAATAGATTTCTATATCCTATAATGTCTGTTGTTTAAAGTTAATACAACTTGATATTTTAATAAACGTGCTCGATTTATTATTTTCGTTGTGTTTTATATAGTTTCCACGTCGGTATAGGCTTCTAAAATCAATGTTACAATCAAGCTGCTTAAATTTAGTTAGGATGTGTCATCCTACATATTAATATATATTAGTAATTAGTTGCGTGTTGTTTCTCATTAAAGTTTAGTTATTTTTTAAAGGTTTTATTGTTTTTTTTTGTGTATTGTATTTAGTATATATGATAAAGAGGAAAGCTTTGTCTGTTTGTAACGAATAAACTCAAAAACTACTGAACCGATTCAAAATAGCTTTCACCATTAGAATACTACATTATTCTTTAATAACAATGGGCTATATTATTACTAAAAAAAATTAGGGGAAATTATAGAAAAAATCAGCGAGGCGAATGAGGAATGAATGCATGCGAAGCCGCCGGCAATAGCTTTAATATAATTGAATGTGTTTATAGGTTCACGGTGGAAGAAGAGCTCGACGGCACGGAGGCGTGCCTCACGCCGGGCTACGTGCTGATCGCGCTCGCAGAACTCGTGCCGGGCCCGCGCGCGCCCGCCGCCGTCGCCGACTGCGAGGTGAGCTGCTCAGAACTACCATGTGATTTATAATTGTAATTTACAGATACTGTAGTTTGTCCACGTCAAGATAGAATTTTTGTAAACAAACATACGCCACTTACTATACGTGGCGGCCATTACACTTTTCATTCTCTTATCGGAAATGTTGTAATTTTATGAAAATCGTGAGATAAAGCGAAGTGAAATTGTATAATATGGATAGCTAATGTGAGAATAAGTTTTTTTTCTGTAATATTGTGGAATATAAAAATTTTAGCGTAAAAGTTAAGGTGTAATTTTTGTTTACAAAAATTCCATCTTGATGTAGAAAAAAAAATAACGGCCGACGGCGATGTGAGAGCACCACTACCATGCTTTATACTCTTACATTCGCATCTTTATAATAGACTTCAACCATAATGATCACATATAAAGGAACAAAGGATTAGAAGTGGCTGGCGTCAAGGTTTCCGTTTATTTATCTTTCGACCACATTCTCTCTTGAGATGTGATGGGCTCCCATATCTATTTTGAAATTTTGCAAAATACCAGATCGTGAACAAGGGAAATATCGTATCATTTTATTCACATATATTGGACAAATTGTTGAGTTACGAAAGGGCTACATACGAAAACTATTAGTAACCGAAGAGCTTAGTTTTAGATCTATGCAAAGGAAGCAGAACTTTGCAAAATGCTAGTCTCTGATCTATGTCTAACAAATTATGTTACTAAAGCGAAAGGACTGGCTTTTGGTAGTGTGTGCGACGAAGAGTTGATTGCTTATCGCTTTGGAATGGCTCGCTAAAAACGGATTAACCCTCAGGTAGGTAAGATGAATCTTTACCACTTAAGGAGAAAAGTAGCACTTTTATATGTCTTTCATGACCACAAACGTCTATTTTGTCGCATATTGTGACAACTGGAACATATTAAGAATTTGATTTTGTTCACTAATTAAGTGTTTGAATGTTTCAATAACATGACTAGGAAAGTCGTAAAAAGTGATTTAAGAGTTACTTCTGTATGTGTATAAGATCACTCACTCGCTAGCTAACGTGACAAAAGGTTGAAGTTAGTTTTCAAAGCCGTATTATCTATGGTATATTTTAAATATACATCAGGACGTTTTGCTGCTTAAAATATTAAAGTTTTTCAAGAGAGATTAAAACACTGTCAACTATTAACTAAGTCCTGACTTCAAGTCACATTCTTCAGTTTGTACAGCTGCTGTACATCATTTTGATTGTGTACCAAAATTTACTGCTGATCTTTACCACGGTGTGTGAAGAGCTTTTGGTATTTTACGCTATTCGACTCGACTCGATGAATATTCCCCGCAAATATGTAACCTGACGGTTGTAGTTAAATTCAAAACAAGCTTGGTGTATGGCGACAGGCTCATCACCTGTCACGTTTAGGTCTTAAGCTCGTAAAAAAGCGAGTAGCAGTAATTTTTGTACGATTTACATACGTCACGTACATTAGTACGTTTGTTTAGCTAAATCTAATTAACAATCGTCAGAGTTTACTTCAATATGAACTTGTTTATTGTTTAAGATAGGATTTATATTTGTAAGATTAACAACAAAATGTTGATTTAAAAAAATTTAATGTTGCTGCTCTTGGATCTTTTATTAAAATTACAATATTGAAAGAAGATTAATATTAGGGGGTATGGTAAAAAAGTGTACCCTAAAAAAACTCGTAGCACTGAGGAAGCAGGCAAAGTGGTTCCGGAATAAGTAGAAAGGCTAATTTTACAACAGAGTGTTGAAAAACTACATTTTGAGCATACCTTTTTGCAGGTTAAAAAGGCTTATGTTTTACGACATCCTTGATATAGTTATGGAAGCATAAGGGTGATTTAGGTATATGCAGAGTAACTATATACTTTACTAAACCTATACATGACTTCACTTTGATATGTATATCTTTATCTTGGTGAAATTGTGTTTTTGTTTCATACATAGTCCGCCTGGCCTTTGCAGCGCCGCCGGCCCGCTGGCTTACAAAATATGGCTTTAACGTGCGACCGCCGCTCTGGAGGTAGGGGCTTACGACGCCGATCGAGTGTCGGCTTAATGTAGAAACGACATTTCTCATTGGAGATATAAACACTGTAATTCCAGGAGACAATAACATTTTGTACTGGAGATGACACTGTTTAATGGCGGAATTATCTAACAACGAAGTAACATTTGTTGGGTTATCGACAAATGTCAATGGGGGAAATGAATTTGTTTCCTGGGAGAAATGAATTTGTTGATTGGGGAATGGAAATTGGACTTGATGGTGAAAATGTTATTCATAAGTGGCGGTATCGGTAGCCTTTTAAAATCCGACAATTGTTAACTGCAAACGTGGTAATAGCATTTGGTATTGGGAAAAGATCCAAGAAATAAAGCATCAGACTAAGCAGTTCCTTCTCTACAATCATCCGTGACATGAGACATTGGAAGACACAAGTTGGAAGAACAAAACTAAAAATGGCTACAATTACTGAATTAACTTTTTTTGATTCATATAAAAACGTATTCTGTTACTGGAATGTAACATACGTTTTGTGGAATTATGTATAAAACAAAACCAACTGAACGGCCAAGTACAGATTCAGTATCATAGGCGTTGGGTTCAAGTCCCAGATGGAACAAATATATGTGTTACATGCAGGTGTTTGTTCTTAAACTATGTGTTCACTTTATGAAATGCCAAACAAATGCATAGATTAGTTTATTTTTATAAATAAATATATAATTGAAGGAATCAATAATCCATCATCTTGAAGGAATTATCAACTAAATATAATTATATAAATGCATTAAGTATCAGCTTGGACATAGGCTTTCTATTGATTAGACAAGATTTAAGGTCTCGTTTTGAACTCGTGTCACAATAATTGGTACATAGCTATATTACGAATGTTTGGTGACAATCTGTATTTGTGTGCAACAGGTGATCCTTATGGTGGGCATGCCAGGCTCCGGTAAGACCTATTGGGCGAAGAATCACATCGCCTCCAACCCTGACAAGCGCTACAACATCCTCTCCACGGGAGCACTCTTCGACAAGATGAAGGTATGCTACTCATTAATATTTTAAACATACACTCCACAATGATAAACATATCATTACATTACACATACTAACTAGTGAACTATATACCTCCCCTCTAAATTAAATATAATAAAAATATTTATACCGGATCGGTGTCGTGGGTTCTTTTGCTAATAACTCTTTTTAAACCAAGAATTTTATGTACAACATTGAAATCCATCATTAATATAACATACGACATACATTATACAACATATATTTATTATACTCAATAGTTTAAAATAGCAGCTAATAATTTTTAAATTTAATAAATTAATGAAGTCTTTGAAATACTACTTGTTGATAATATTAATAATGTCTTTAAATGAACTTATGAAATGAAGCTTTGGTAAATTATTTAATAATTTGTTTCCATTAGATTTCAGCTTTTGCGTTTTAAATATTAAGGAACATTAACTAATTAATAGTCATATATCTTGATACTAGTTATATTGTAGGTTTAATTATATCAATTATGTGGCATTTCAAAGTTCTAGTCTTTATCAGAAAATAAAAAGAAGCTGCTATTGAAACAAACACAACACCTACACAAATACAACACTACACAAAACTAGAAAGACTAATCCGTTTACCTTTCAGCATAAATAGGTATGAGCGCAAAACAAAATGAGACCACTAAAGAGCTTGGCTCCGTTGTTTATAAAAACTAATATTAGTCTGTATTTTCAACAGGGTTCAAATAACAGCAACATTTATTAGAAAGCATTTATAAAAACAATCAAAAGTATTCCATGACCTGTAGCGGTCGAAAACCTAGGCCGTGTTATATGATACCAGTGGATCGACGCCCGAAGAGGACGCAAGTCGTGTCAACGGAGAGTCCCTGGTATCCAAATATAACATTATTTGTCTTAGACATTAAGATAGTTGTAAGCCTGAAAGCCCTCTCTATGTGTGTATGTTCGCTTGCGTGACTCTTTGGCATCGATCTCAGGTGGACTGTAAGCCATTCCGGAGCAGCTACGAGGGCCGCTGGGACGCCATGGTGACGAAGTGCGCCAAGTGCGTCCTTAAATTGTTGGAAATCGCCAAGGGACGCAGGAGGAATTTTATACTGGACCAGGTGAGACTCAAACGAAACTACGACACGTTCGTACTGTACAGACCTGGCAGGCACTTAATCAGGAACAATCGAGATCGGAGTTTGGCCAAGTCTTTCTTATATTGCCCTGTGTTAAGGTGTGTCGTGCATAGAACTAAGAACTGTCGTAAATTAAATAATAAATGGTGTAATTTGTAGATGCAGCCAGGTGAGTAGTCTAGATTTAAGCGATTAAAACTTTGCCAAACCAATGCCAACCAAAAGTGAGAAACTAAAGCGTCTGGGATCTCTATTGAGCTTGTTCTAGGTGTTTATCTGCCATACGCACGTTGCCCGGACGCCTTGCCTATAATATGATTCGTTTTGCTCCACATTAACGACGCCGACGACCACCGTATGTATGTCGCCGTAACGTAAAAACAGACGAACGTATACCCGTCGGCCCAGAGGCGCAAGTTGAGGGAATTCGACGGTTACCGGCGCGTCGCCGTTGTCGTTGTCACTGACGAGGACACGTACAAGGAGCGCCAGAAGAGAAGAGAAGAGGCCGACGGCAAGGAAGTGCCCGACGGGGCTATCGTGGACATGAAAGGTTGGTAGCCAGCCGATACGACGCAACGAATTATATCTGTTCACTGTAATCGTACTCGTATATACATACACCGAAACACCCACCCGTTATTACCCTCGCCTCTGTAGCCGAGTTACCGATTCACCGGGACGCGAATCGATTTTCTGTGTTCGTGCTTATAAATCGCATTATAATTACGAATGCCGATGAATCGATTCGACTTCCCGTTTGATCAATCGACTCGGCTATGAGAAAACAAAACTTGATATTGACGGCAATCGATATTTTATAGCAAACTTCACCCTACCGGAGAAGGGGCCTTGGCTCGACGACGTGATATACCCCGCGATGGACGAAGAGGAGGCTAAGAAAATTATCGAGGCTTTCCACAAGGAGGCGAAGGCGGCCGGCGTGGTAAAGGAGAGGGAGAAGAGGGAGCGCTCAGCCAGCAGGGACGGACCTCCCCCTCACAAGAGACAGAGGGACGACAGGCGGCACAGTAGAGACGACAGGAGGCCCAGGGACTTTGGTCGAGACAGAGGTAACAACATTATTCTCATCAATAATATGTTTTAACTCATTAAAGCTCTGTGAATATTACCCCCGCTTGTAAAAAAATTGTAGATATGACAAGGATTGAAATCAGTTGTATAATAATTTGTTTATATAGTAAAAAGGGACAAATGAGAACGCGAGTTACCCTATGTTATAAAGACTTTATTTATACCATAGGGTAATAAACTTTTTATGAGCTAAGAGTGGAAGTGGTAAGGTAAAGGAGGTA
>JWHW01055664.1:169743-182961 GCA_000931545.1 Papilio glaucus
TTTAACTTACGGTTTACTATATGAAAAAAAAAACGATTTCTAAGAAAAACAATTGATATTATTTAATAAACAATGTTAACTTATTGTTAAATCGATTAGATTAACTTTATTAATCAAATCGATTTAACAATAAGTTTAACAATAAGCTATCGAAAAATATGTTTCTCAAATTTTTACAATTCTTTAAATTCGCATTAATTCGTAACTAGACTGAACAAATAAAAATTAATGACGTACATTTATCCAGGTCACATAGAAGTCCAATTGACCCAATTATAGAAAAAATCCTGAATCTGACATTTTTTTCGTTGTCCGCTTCGCGGAAAATGTCTCTATTCTATGTCTAATTTTGTGCTTGTGCTAGAAAACCTACAACGTCAACAGTTCGAGCTGTAAACCATTAAGCTATTTGGTCATTATATAACTTATATGGTCCTTTGAAAGATAATAATAATATTAAACATATGGTCATATGAAATGTAATAATATTAAACAAATGTTCCTACAGGCAACATGGGTGGCGGTACCGGCATGGGATCGTGGCAGCGCGGCGGCGTACCCCCGCAGGGCGGAGCACGGGGCCCACAGCGAGCCGCCGGTCCCGCGGGAGCGCAGGGCGTAGGGAACTCTGGCCAGGGCTCCCAGGGCCCGCCCGGATCGCAGTCAGCGCTCGCTAGGTCAACACAGGGCAACAAGGTATGTACAACTGTTTGTGGAAATTAAAAGGTAAAGTCAACAATCTTGTTATGTTGATAAATAAAGGCTATTTCTAGTTAAGCATATTTCTTTCTCACAACCTTACATATGGTATAAACATATGTAAAATCACGGTTCATGAGATACAGCCTGGTGACACTCGGACAGCGAAGTCTTAGTATATGATTATATAGAAATTTATAACAAAATTGTTGGATAGATGCTTCCGTAGACTTACTAAAATAACTTTTTTTTTTTGATGAAATCTCACAACTTTTTGTTTGCGGAAGAACTTCGTTACGAGACTTGATATTGGTTTCATATTATTCAAATCATATCAGTAAATAAATCAGTAGCGTTCCGGCGCATGCCCGAACAATATGTAGGCTCACCCGCTTCCCACCCGCTAGTCGCTAATGAGAAAAAAGAATAAGCGAAGCGCTTGCGCGTTGCTGTAAATTATTTTCCTATCTCTATAGGCTAAATGCTAACTACATTCAAAATTTGAAGTTTGTGCTACTGCTAGAAGTACCATTTGAATTTTAATGATCGGTGAGTGTCAAAATTAGGAATTTCGACAAGCGATATTTTATAAACTACACGGTATAATTATTGTTAGATAAATTGACAATATAGCCAGTTATACTATATCTCTTGATCCTTGAAATTTCAAACTGTCTCTATCCACAACGAAGTTACAAGGGTGCCAAAAGTGTCCCGAGAGTGGCTTCGAGAAAAGGATGGTTACGGCCCTGCTCGACTTGGTGGTGACACTACCAAATAGTATGATGCATAGTATGTGTATATACAATAGTAGCATTTTATTGATTTAAAATAAATATTGTAATTTTAGGACGGGTCGAACCAGAACCAGAATCAAAACCAGAGCTTGGCCTCGCAGAATCAGAACCAGCAGGCGAGCTGGAACCAGTGGGCGAGCAACTGGGGCGGCTGGGGCAACTGGAACCAAAACCAAGGTAAACCTTCTTTTAATATATCATTTTGAAATAATTCATCCTTTTTTCTTTTTCAAATAAACCTTCCTACTTTAAACTTCAATACTAATGTTATAAATAGAATCCGATTATTTTCTGGGAACTGATTTTTTATAAATGTTTACTACATCATTGTATTATATTGTGACTGCAGGCTGGGGTAACTGGGGCAACTGGGGCTGGGGCAACCCGCAGAGCGGCGCGACCGGCAACCAGACGTCCACTGGCAACCAGAGCGGCGGCACCAAGGGAGCTCAGGGCCAGCAGAGCGCCAACGCCAACCAGAGTCAGAACCAGTGGGCGGGCAACTACACCGCACAGCAGTGGTACCAGTGGCAGCAGTGGCAGCAGCAGCAGCACGGCTGGCCCGGGGTGAGAGACCGACCACTTGAGGCCAAACGCGTCTATACCTATACGACCTAGATCGTGGCTAGATCATAGACAAGTCATCTGGGCGACAGTTTTTTTTACAAGCAGCCGCCCTGCTTTCCGCACAATGGTCGCATTGGCTCTGCAGTTGTGGAGCTGACGTAGCAAAACATGGACGTGGACACCGGACTCTATATAAATACTGGCATATACAAGTCGCAGCCGTTCCCACCCGTAGGCACAAATTACCGGCCGCAGCGGAACCCGTGCGTGTCGCGACGTACGTTGACCGCACCAGTGTATTCTAAAATATCCTCATCTGTTATCATCATCATCAGCCTGATCGTTCCACTGGACGTAGGCCTTCTCCATACCCCTTCATCATAGGGATCGTGGAAAATTATAAATAATATTATTAATTTTTTATAGTATAAGGGAGCAAACAAGCTACTTTTGTAGCCTAATATTAAGTGATCACTGACGCCCATGAACACCTTCCACACCGAAGAACACGAATAGTTATTCTATGTTAATTCTAATATAGTAAGCCCGCTATAACAAGAAACCGTTTGCCGTTACAGTATCAGCAGTCGCAAGGGAACCAGCAGTCCGGTGCCGTGGACCCGCAGGCCTGGGCGCAGTACTACCAGGTGAGATACATAACATATAACAGAACATCTTCCATGATCATTCTGCTAACTTAAACGTGACGCAATGCGTAAGCACATCTAAATATTCATGTCATATAGGTTATCGGATAGTAGTGCGCGATAATGTATTACGACAGCAATTAAATAGCAGAATTAAAGTCCAGGTCATCGATCTGTTTGTTTATTAAGATAAGAAAAAGTAAACAACAAACAAACGCATCAACCGATTTGTCACTTTACTAGTCGATTGTGTTTTAATAATTTGTAAGTAGCACACACACCTCATGTCATTATCACACATATTTAAAACTTTCCTGGGTACACGTACTTCTTCCCTAATAACGTACCATGCTTTTGCTCCCTAATTTATTTATCACTCTATTGCTACTGTCAGGCTTCTTATATACTCGTACCTTATATATTTGTAAGTTTACTGATATAACTCAATTGAAATAACAGAATTGAAGGGATAAAATGTTATTAAGTGGTTATGGATAACTGTAACGACATAAACGAAACTGCGACAACGGTATTAGAAACGTTATATTGACGAGAACGAAAGTTAAAGTATATATGTCACAAAAAAGTAATAGAATATTGAGATAGGAATTTGAATATATTTAAAAATAGCTACATATATACATAGATATACCACCAGCCAGTCGCCGACATAGCTGTAAATGGTATTAGAAAAACAACTATTCCTCGCTTGAAATATTCCTTTTGATATTTACTCTATTTTTAATCTCTACAGAATTACGGTGGTGGAAATACTACCGCCGCCAGTTCGGGGGCGGTGACCGGAGTCCCGCCGCCGTCCACAGATAAGAAATAACGACACTCACCACCTTGTATCGCGCAAGGGATGGACTCGCCCCCTCGAGCCCGCGATCACAAGACAAAGACATTTGACTATCAGTAATAAACAAACTGTGGACTCTTTGCAAGAAAATCTTTTAAAAGGCAGTATAAATAAACACATACAGACATGTATTTTTAACACGCTTTTATTAGCTTGGTGTATGTATGTTTTTATGTAACGGAACATCGGGTTTATTTGAAATGTTACACAATTATTGAGGACAATAATTTAAATAGTTTGTTCCATTTAAATTATTGTCCTCAACTTTATTGGTTCTATTATTTTAATTTGGGAAATTATTCCTTTTTTAATAATAAGTAAAAAAAAAGATTGCGAAAACTGCAGTTGAACACTTTATTGTATTTCCTTGAAATAACTTTTTATAGTTGATTCTATGTACCATTTTATATACATAAGAATAATTGTTTATAATATTTCTGTAAAAACCCGCGTGTGTTAAATGCTGCCTTTATTTTTATCGCTCGGTTTGTTACTGACTCAGCCACGGCTTCTTTCACACAGAATTGGGCAATGATTGTTTGTTTACTGAATAATTACAAATCTTACATTTAATGTATCGGGTGTATTTTAAGATGACGAAATTTGTAATAGAAATTAATATATAAAACATTACTTAAAAATTATTACCATTCTTGCAGAAAGTTATTGTTTAATTAAGACCTTACCTAAGATTTAAATACATGCAATATACTTCAGAGATAAAAACGAGAAAGTTTCTTCGATACAGAAAGGCGATAGATTTGTGACCGACGAACATGCGTAAGATGTATCTGCAAGATATACATTTAACGTATTTAAATATTTTGTTAAGGATAGTAGAAGTTTTAATTCGTTTTTTCCTAGTTAAGAGCATTTAAATGTTTGTTTCGCTTGTACGAATATAAAATATTTTTCTAGTGGATCACGTTTTTGTTCAGGACTCGTGTCAAATGTGCACGGACAATGTCTCTTGACTTGTGTTTTTTTTTAAATGTATCATAACGTACTTTTAAGGTTATTAAGGCGACGGCGGTAAGTTGAAGATTCAACATAGTTTTAGATGTAATTTGATCCGCAGTCGGTTTGTGGTGATATAGATTTGTAAGGAGTGTATGAATGTCGGTGCAGGTGTAGCCTGACGCTGTAACTTGTATGATTTTGGGTCGTTGTAATGCAATGAATTGATATCAAATATATTGTATTAAGCAATGTTTGGTCTTTTATTTACTTTTGATTTTATTTTTCTCTATTTTATAATTTTTGAATTTGAAAAGTAAATGTGTCTTAACCAAAAAATCCCAAACTGGTCCCGACCTAACCAACGGTCGGACTCCATCGGATTTGTGTATCTAGTCTTCCCCAATTTCTAAGACAGAAAAGATTGGAAATTTTTAGAAGAAGGGTCGAAGCCCAATTAACTTTGCGAACCACTGGGATAGATTTAAGAAACTTGGCGCATTAAAAACATAACATTTGTCCACGCTTTATTCGTTGTTATGCCAAAATAAATTAGATACTCCTTGGTCATTTGATACTGGCAAGTTATACAACATTATAGAGGCTGGTTATTTACTTATAAATTTAAAAACGGAAACTCTTAGTATTTTTTTTTTTGTGAAAATGGCCAATGAGGTCATTCGTCGTAATTTTCGTGTTTATGTTTATGACTTAGTCATGACGAATGATACATTTTAAAGAATAGGCGAAGAAGGACTACCGCCAACCACATTTTTTTTGCATTTGGTAGTTTTTTCACTTATTTGTTGTAATATCACTTTAAAGACTAATTTATGATTTTTGAGAACAAAAAACTAAATCACACAGATATATTATAAAAGTAACATAACTCATAATTTTGTACGAGTGCAATAAGAAAATATGTATATGTAAAAAATGAGATGAAATATTTACTTGGGTATAATCAAAGGGCAACACCGACGCGGTTAGTTTAGGTTGCGTTGTTTTCAAATATAATTTTTGAAGTAAAACTCCTGTAGGCGCGCTTGACTTTGGGAGTAAGCTGGTGAATGCGCGACGACAGCGTTACGAAGTGTAATCGGGCGAGGGGAACGGAAGTCGTTTGTATTTAATTTTGAATTTTAAGTATACACATAGACTATTATGAACTCAATTTTTACTAGGTTCTGCTCACGTTTGATACAAACTCGCATTTAATGGTGCGACTTTCCTTAAGTTCTCTGGATCTAGGATTTTAGGTTTAATTAACTTGTAATGGGTTGAATTTTTGATACATTTTTTTCTGCAAAAAAAATAAAACAAAACATTGAAAACTTTACACATTTTATTCCTTCCAAAAAAACTTGTCAATATATTTTTTATTTTGACAATTTGGGAAAACTTTAAATATTACCATTCAATGAGGGAATGTAAGTTCTCATAACTCACTGAATAAGATGTACATTATAAGTATATAACAGAGAACTTACGCACTAAAACTAATTTGTTACAATATTCACTTTGTAATACAAAATAGAGATTTTTCACTCCACACTAAACTTGCAACGCCAAATTAAAACTTACATCAGTAGGTCGATGGTTTCAAACTCCAACCCATTCAATGAGAACCATACAATCAGCGGTAATTATTGTAATTGCTGTTTAGATAAACCAAGATATGAAAATATAGACGAGTAACATCTAATTTGAAACAATAATGCAATAAAATTTGAGTTAGGGTTTCAGCGACTAAATTGTTAATTATCGATTTTGATTTCTATGAATTTGTAAATGTAATCGATAATTTACAGTTTAGTATGTTTTTTTTGCATGACAAACTTTTTTAATAAAGGAAAAAAAACCGCTTTGACGGGGTCAAGTTGGTGGGAATAATTTAACAAACCGAAATGTAGCGCACAATATAATTTATAATAAATCCAAGTTTCTTTCGTGGACTGGGATAATTCGTCGTTATATTTTTATTAAGAAAAAGTTCACAGAGATACAAACTAAAAGAAAATACGAATGACATTAACATGATTTAAATATGTTGATTACAGATGAAAAACAAATAGATTTTCGAGAATAAAAGGCAGTTTAAGTTTTTAGTAAAGTATTTATGAAGATTTATTTTAACGTTAATAAAGTTGCCCTTGGTTATTTAATATGGGAAATAAAAAAAAAGGTTTTTAACTCGTTGTCAAGGGTATATATATTTTTTAATTTAATTTCATTTAAAACAACAAAATTTCTACCATAAACATTTTTATCCATTTTTTTATGATGAATAAAATGTTACAATAGTTTTGATGAATAAACAAATTTAACATCTACCATTAACAGGTTTACATTATTTTATGATTAATAATTTCAAACATCTACATTTATATTAAATTATAGTGACCCTTAACTATTTAATGATGATTCGAATTGGCTAAGTATTGTTAGGTTAGTGCCTTTTAAACTTGTTTTTCTTATGAACTTTTATGTAGCCAAAAAAATTTTTTTTTCTGATCCGGACTTACAACTATACACCATTAAAATAATAATTAAAGGAGGAGGAGGAGCTAGGAATTTAATACTGCCACCAAAGATGTTATATACCTCCAGAACAAAATCCGGGATCCAAAAGTGAAGCCACCTTAAGTCGCCAAGTAGGCCACACGCATAAAAAACTTATTAGTAATTTAAAAAAAGAACCGGCCAAGTGCGAGTCCAACTCGCGAACAAAGGGTTCCGTACCATTATCTATAAAAACGGGAAAAAAATTATGTTAAAATATATTTTTAACATTTGTATTTTAGTATATCTTTTAATGGCAGCTTATAGTTATTTGAAATTTAAAATATTGAATATTATTTGCTTTGTGATTATTATTATTATTTTAAATACTGAATCATCTTTTATAAACACCGTTTAAATAGTACTTCAAATGATTATTATTTTTAAAACACGAAGTATTTTTTTAAATATGTTAAATTAATTCCCCATTTTGGGGTACCGCCGACACGCTGGCATTACATTCGCGGCAAAAATCGAGCTTCACTTTTGAATGTTGAATTTGTATGAAACGCGGTATCTGGAGATACATAAATCTATGACTGCGACCTTATATTTAAAAAAATAATCAAATCATTTCATTGGATTTAATTTGAAAAAAAAAGTATAGATGTTACACACTAGGAATAAAAGCGCGGGAGACGCGACATCGGCCATAGACAAACTTTTCCAACTTTCGTATGCATTTTTGAAATTGTACATAGATAAAGTATATTATTTTCAATTTATTACACTTGAGTTAATTTATTTAATCCTAATGTGTAAACACTATAATAAAACTTATAGGTATGTAAAGAAAAATAACATGAATATGGCAAATTAATATGACATACATTTCACAACGTTTAATTTTTTTTTCTTTTTGGTTGTAATAGTTAATTCTATTCAAAGTTATTTACAGTAAAGAGCATTCTATAAAAAACTAGAAAAAAGGTTTGTATAAAAAGCTAGTTAAATCGTATCGTCCATATAAAATCAAGTTTCATTCAAATCGCATGATTTAATCTAAACTATATAATTATAATAATGAATAATATGAGTGAAGCATCACAAATCTACGGTCGGTTTCTAAACTTACAATTATATTTGTAATAACGAAGTGGCACTTGTTTTCTAGAATGTTCTCTATAGGACTGCGCTGCGGGAGAAATACTATACTGTCGTGACTTGATAATTTAATGAAGCGAGTTAGTCTTTCACTCAATTGTGTTAAGCAGAAGCTGCGAACGCTTTAACTTTTTATCGAACTTCTGTAAAATCTCAAAGGTGTTCTCATAGATGTTTGTTTTGTTGTGAAACAACACGAAAATATTTGTCTCGGATACCTGATACGACATGACGCCATTATAAACACAATAACTACGGTATTATCGAGGCTAAGAATAACATCAATGCTGCAGATCAAAGAAAAGATTGTCGTCTTGTATTAAAAAGTTAAGGAGAAAACCAAAAACAACGAGGACTGGATTTGCTCCACCGCGGAGAGCAAAAACATAATTATATTGGTGATGAAATAATAACCATTAGATAATTTCTCCCGCCCGCCAATATACTTATTTGAATATTTACATTTCACAATACAAGGTAACGAGGTTTTTCAAATGGAAAATTTTAATTGATCGTATTTTTACGATTTAAAGTTTAACAAATAAAATAAAATATTTAATTTTAATTGTCAATAGTTTTTAATTATAACTACATAATTAAATTTCGCTTGACATAGATTAAAAAAGTAAAAAGTGCAGGCGGCACTGGTCTCTGAGCTAGAAAAAAATGCATATACAATAAAAATAGAAAATAATACGAGCTGTTCTTGTTTGGAAATTATCATTTGAACATCTGTTGGCGCATTATCAAAATAAATAGAATGAAAAGTTGCTACCCTCTAATTATGACTTCTCTAATTGAACTTCATTATTATATGTTAAATCTAAATTTATAATCTCTTTTACCTTATTATCTTTATATGAATAGATATAACAAAACTAAACTTAATAATAAGCGACAGAACAAACAAATTTAAGACTTGAAAACCAGAAATGTAAAAAAAAACTTGTATGTAACCATCTCAACGACAAATGCGATGTACAGAAAGATATTCATAAATTTCGAAAGTCACAATGATTTTGCATAGACATCGACATTGCTCGCAAAATGCCACAGTTTTATATTATAGATAGGCCGTTATGTTTACAATTGTTTAACATAAATACACGTGTAATACAAACTTATGAGATTACTAAATATGCACATATCTATCGATGTACCAAAAATTTTGTTCAATCACTAGATATCAAAATTATATTTTGGCCTGCGAAGAAATATTCTATTAAATAAAATACATACTTTTTGTTGAATTGTTCACTTTTTTAAAGAAATGCAATTACATAATAATGAATACATTTAAATTACCAACTAAATTAAAAATAAAAACGTGATTCTCATTCAAAATTTTCTCATGGTGAAGCAATTAATAAAAACCGAATTCAAAGAAGTTAATATTTTATGTGGAATAAAATGAATGTACTTATTCCAAAAATAATGTCATTGTTTGACTAAAACATGCGCGCAATCCATTCGACCTTTAAATATTACAAAACCTGAACGGACGGATGTCTAAAACCTACGTATTTATAATAATTTTATTTGCTAACAAAGAGTGCCGGGATCCTTCGCTCTGTTTTAAAAAAGAGCAAAATATATGTGGCTTGAATTTTAAATTAATAAATGTTACCATACTTAGTTTTGTTCTCTTCCCTGATTTTGGTGACGGCGGTGGGTTTTGAATCATAATTTTATCATTTTCGGTATTCTTGATATGAAGCTTCGGTACAAAAATAATTAAATTGAAATAACTCATATAATTTAAGAAGTGTCCAATTAAGAAAACATAGACATTGTTTCATGTACTTGAAAGGTTATCTTATTTTAATTTGAATATATATGACATTTGCATATTAATTGAAATGTCAAAGTATGTATGTATAATCTATGACAGATTATACATACAAAAAAGAAACACTGGACATGGTGAAGCTACAATGTATGACTAACGGTAGCGGCCATGTTTTGCAGAGGAAAGGGACACACATATTAAAGTCTAGTCACATCCCTTTCACTCCAAGGCACTCGATATTAGGTAGATTAATTTTCAACAATCTTTTACAATTGTATTTCGATCAAAGACTTACATAACTATAATTACAGATTAAAATTTACATAACCTCTTTGCTTATAAGAACAAATGGCGGTGTAAATTCAAGTAACATTTAAAAATATATTCATTTCTCGAAATATATAAACAATATGTATAAAAATACCAATCGAATTGAGAACCAACTCCTTTTTGAAGTCGGTTAAAATACATACTCGTTCTTTTACATCAATTTGTAGGTTTTTTTACATTAACAACAATAAAATGTTTTACATATGCGTTGCCGGGTTTTAAGGAAGAACTGAGAAAGAAGTAAAGAGGTCTGATATCAGGAAAAGGGTAAATAATTTGTAATCATTTTTAAGGATTAAAATTTCATTTGTGTATATCGTTGAACCAATGTAGAAATAAAATATTAATTAATTATTGCTAAACCGCCGCCATTTTGTTGTCACGAGCAAAGAGGTAACAAATATTACGTTATACAAGTTAGTATTCGACAATGCGCCAGAACAATTGTCATTAGTCTATGAAACATTACGCACAACACTTTTGTGGGCGGCGGAGGGGCGGCGCCGCGGCCGACGGCTCGCTGCGGACAAATTTTGTACATATTATAAAATTATTAAAATAAGATTTGACACCCATTTTTACTTAGAATATAAATAACATGGTTATAATGTGATTAACTAAGATTTTTATCAGTTATTAAAATAGAACTTTATACCTATTACAAGCTGTAGAGTGTGGGAGACTTCTTACAGTGGTACAGTCCATAACAAGATCTATTACACGTATGGGCCATCCGTTAAAGGTAGGCAAAGCATCTGCAACTCATTAGCTTGTTGTAGATGGCTATGGATGGTTACTTGAAATCGGGTGAACCGCTTGCTCGTTTGCCACCATCTACTATTAAAAGAGGCTGAACTCTGTTTCATCCGCCGTGCATTTTAATTTAATTGACATTTTCCAGTCTAAGTTGAACCGTATCAAGCTCGATCATATAGATAGACATATAGGTCAACTTACATTAGATTAAAATTATTTCTCGATACAAACTTTCATACTCTGCTTTATACCTTTAGAGAATGAATTTAGATATTTTTATAAAAGGTGGCAAACGAGCAAGCGGTTTACCCGATATCCGTGTGTCCGTTATCCATAGCCATCTGCAACCAGCTAATGAGTTACCTTTAATGGACGGAGAAGGGGATAAACAGAAAATGGTTATTTCCCTTTCCTATATCCCCTCTTCCGTAAGTCCTACTCCCTTTCCTATCCTTTCTTGATCATCAAAGAATAGAAAGGGAAAGAGAACTAAAATTAGGCTTTTATTAGTTCTCGTTGCTAGCATAAATCTTTGTGCAAATTTTCAAGTCTCTACACCCAGTATAAAATTCCATATTCATTACATGATCATATGATTGTGATCAAGCAGTAGTTTATATACTGAATAGTAATACAAATGCGTACTTACGGTGCTATTGCGGCGTATTCGGCGATGAGGATCGCGAGTGTGCCGCCAGGGATTGTTGCAGGGCCGCCGGCGTCAGCCATTCCCTGGAAAACATCTAAATTAAATAAATAAATAAATACCCGACCACTTTACACAGACCTTGGCACACCTCTCGCATCTTATACATCTAAATATACAGGATGTTTGTTTACGAGTTCCTTTAATAACGCCTTTCTTTACACATCTACCAAAATTGTTCAATTTAGCAACACTAGCTGTGAGCCGAGTTTCGCCCTGCGTTGTCTCTTATATGTAAGATCATGTTTTTTTTTTATGGAATAACAAGTGACAAACGAGCGAGCGGATCACCTGATGTTAAGTGAGCGCTACCCATAGACATCCGTAACAAGAGAATGTGTTGCGGATGCGTTGCCTACCTTTAATGGATGGAGAAGGTTATAGACAGGAAAAAGATCTAACAAAAATATGAGATATTAGTAAGTTAGCCCTTGACAATGCTCCAACAATAGATAATGCAAATACCTATTTATGTTTGTATTTATTGTATTGATTAAATCAAAATAGAGTATTTAAACTTTACAATTATACATTTTTTTGCATATTTTTAAAATTGACGGCAAGCTGCTTTTTTTATTTACCTAGGTATTGGGAAATTCCTTAAAAGTCAAAAAGATGTCGGTTTTTGCGACTTTTTCATTGGTACATTTTTTTCCGGTCTAGCCCCTCAGCTCGCAAACAAACGACTAACGTGCGATAAGGTACTCAATTTAAAAAAAAAAAAAACATTGTAAAATGAAGATTTTACATGAAATAGGAAGTAGTTTAGAACGGCTCCCACATTCTCCATTCCGATAAAATGTTATCATATTCCTTATAAACAAAATTTACATAAAAAAAGTATTTTGATGCCCTACGTCAAAAACGTCCTAGAGTCTTCTTATATTAAAATGTAAAATGAACATATGTAACGTACTTGGGCAAACATCGCTGTAGAAACGGCACGCAGGAACTGACGTAGGCGAGCCGATTCACCCACGCAGGTATGTCGCGATCACATAACGCCTGAAATTAGAAAATAACACTATAAGACATTCGTAATACAATTACAGGTAACGGTATGTTTTACCTAAAGTACTAGAAGTAACGGCCACTCAATACAAAGCTGTTACCTCTAGGGCTATACATATAATAAAACTGTAACTGATCGCTGTCTGTTCATTGAAGATATGCGAGAAAAACTATTATTGGGGGCCTTTATAAACGCATTAAAACCCAAAACAATAATGATTAGATTTTGTTGTCAGTTTATTTTTTTATCTGTGCGTTTGTTACCGCTAATCTCAGTTTAACAGATTTAGGTACTGTTTTAACTAATGTATTGTGGTAAGCTTCACTTGACATTTAGTGTTTGTTTTATCTCAATCGGTTAATGAAAAAGTATCAATTTAATATCAATATGATACTTTTTTTATTAAAAATAAAATATCAATTTAACTGTG
>JWHW01055664.1:185802-210984 GCA_000931545.1 Papilio glaucus
AAAAGCTGCTGAGATATGTCTACTGTCAGCAGTAGCAGCTATTGGACGAATAGGCTTTAAGTAGACAAATACATTGTCACAGAAGACAGGCAGAAGAGTCACGATATACAGGAGTATATCATCGGCTAGAGTGACCGCGTCGTAACTATTTTTTTTTTCAAATTGACTTTATGATACCATTTCTTGTGGCCGAAACTTGTCTTGTGTACTTTTATCAAAGGAGCTCCTTGCACGATTTACCCTTGCCCTATAAACACAACTATAGTATTATTATTTGTATGTTAACTCATACGCACGACGTGTCCCTGAACGGTTGCCAGTAGCAACGACCCGACAATTCATCAATAAATAATTAAATATGAAACACGGCCGTTAACATAAACTAGATTTTTAAAAGTCGATTTAAATTTTAAAAACCTTATATTAAGCCTTTGATAGAAATACAAACGGCAGGAATTATTCTATTTCTCTTCTCACTGTATACGATTATGTGGTAGAAAATGCAAAGCGACATCTCTATATATAAGCTTAAGAGCGCTTGTAGACTCCCATTTTTTTACCGGACGGCAGACCGTCAATAATAGTCGGGCGGTGCATTCGGCGGAAATTGGTCGCAGCACCGCTATCCGGTTCATGCACACACATTCATGGTAAACCATACAGCACCACGAATCCGGCAAAAAATACACGGTCCGACGTCCGGCGACTAAAAACGGACGTGTACAAGCGCTCTAATTCGATTAGAAGGATACTAACATACTAAATGCTTGTATATCATGGAACATGTCTCACCTGAACCTGAACTGTTCCCCCAGCTCGCGCTCGTCTCGTGGCGCGATCTCGAACACTCCTGTGAACGCGTACGGGTGCCCGCCGTATGCCCACTCCGAGCCGTGGACTTGTACCCCGCTGTGGAACACACCCACGCCCGCGCCCGCCGTGTACCTGTGGAACAAATAGATCATGGAACAACAAATACGCCGCAAGGAGTAGATCAGATGGGGATAAGGCATGATAGTGAGTAGGGCCTTAACTAAAGGAGCGATGCCAAAAGGGATTAACAAACATTGATACCAAGAGTGACTAGAGTGACGATTTGGTTCTTAGCCTCATCATTTACCGACTGAAGCACAGAAGAAAATCATTACATGACAGAAGTTTCTTATAAGGTCCCTATTATAGATTTTCGGTCGTCGCGTCGCAACCTTGCCACGGTAAAATTACTTAGGCCTGGTTTCTGAAAGATTTGTCATATTTTTATTAAACTATCACTCCTGTAATATTTACAAAAAAGTTGATGATAATGTTTCTAGAAATTTAAATGATATTTGATACAACATTTGACAGTTAAAAGTCAAAGTCTTTCAGAAACCGGGCGTTATAGTTTAGTTTTTGTGACAACCTTACTTCTAGTCATTTCTACTAGTATATTTTAGTAATAAAGATAATGATTAATAGCTTTGATCAATCGATAATAAAGTCACTGACCTAAGCGTGACATTAATGGCTGTCGATAAGCAATGTGTCTGATAACGGCATTAGAATAACGTTCATAAACATTAAAAACAACGTCTCGCAATGAATTCGTACAACATCGCAATTATAAATGTGCCTTTAGCACATCCCACATCGACAAAGTCAAATAAATTGTCGCACCTTTTTGTTAATATAGATTTGTACGGAGGTTTAGTCCCCAATCGTTGTCTATTAGTATCATGTCACCCATTATGAAAAGAGTGACCAAGAGGCAGCGAATGATCAAAATAACTTGTAAGAAGTCAAGAAACGACCTTGACAGGAGACGAACAGTGGGCAGACCTCAGCCTATTTGGCCCGAAATTCGGCTTGACCATGGTTATATGCGTCGTTGCCCATCTACGCCCATCATGAACATCAGTTATTTGTTTGCCTTTTATTTAAAATATATTACGTTATAATGTTATGTTTAATTGTTAATGATATACAAATGCCAGCCGACACTAGAACGTCGGCCGAGTTCCAAAACCGCTCGCAGCCCCAGATCCGGTTCCACTTTAGTCGAGTTCTCTCGAGGCTCTGTTCTATCGAGTTGTAATTACTGCGCTCAAAATAACTGGAGTAACATGGACGTTGGAATGATATTTTGAAAAATATTGAATACTAGTTAATTCCCGCGACTACTAGTAACTTTTTTCAGCATATAGATGGATATACGCTGTACATATTTTCATTAAAACCTTAACATAAAGATAAATAAAAAGCATAGTCTATAAAGACTGCCGACAATTGGGAAGATGCGACAATAGTTCAAAAATAAACCCTTGCATCTTAACAATAAAATTTAATACAAGAAAATAAATGAAAAAATGAATGGTTCACGCGAACCTATAAGATGTTCCCCAAATATTGCGGCCAAAGAAGTTTTCACTTCAATAAATAATAAAGAAAAATAAACCCTTGCATCTTAACTTCGAAACTGTTCCAATTTTAAAATAAGCTACAATTAAAAAACATTAACAATTTTACTAACTTTTATGTTTAAAATCTGACTCTCAAACGCATCAAGGCCAGACTACAGAAGCGTTGAGTAACGAACTAATAATTAGACCAACAGGGAATTCGTATTTCGTACCCACTTTCAAAATTGGTTCATCGGAGCGAGCAATTAATTTATTAAACAAGTGATTGTTTGATGAACATATGTACTAATTGTTATATATTATTAAGGGCCGACATAGCTTTTATTTCACTTGGCCTGACCTTTCGATCCACTAATCAGTCTTAATAACTTGTGAAATAGAAGCAGGCTACGTTTCCTCAACTTGTAGGTTGAATGATAATAGCTCTACCACTAAGGGCTACGTCGAGTCGTGTTCCTAAGAAGTTATAGTATGGTTTTTTCTCTTTGCACGCTCGGTCATAAATCATAGTAAGATTAGAGCGGGATGTTGCACGGGCGCAACACCTTTATCGATAAAAACAAGACGTCGTGTAGACGTGCCGACTCGGACGATTCCGATATAGAATTTTAGTGCAGTTTTAGATTACATTTTAGGTACATAAGCATTTAATACTTACATATATGAGCTCGTTGTATACTAAAATACTTACTTATTATTTTTGATTGCATTTCATTTCTTTAATTTTCATCTTATTATTATTTTAGTATATACATTATTTTAAGTCATATTTTCTTTGCAATTTATTATTGACTCAAATAATAAGAACTAAATTATACACTACCGCTTATCGATAGCCATAATGAGCAGCTTAAGATACTTTCAGCAGAATACTGCGCCCGCTCATGAGAGGGAGATAGCGAAATAATCTTTGCACTGCTCTCACGTTTTACAGCAAAGTGTGAAAGGAGAAAAAAACTGTACCTTAATCATAATACAATATTTTAAAAGACTAGTCAACATTATATTATATGAGCGGTCGAGGTAAAAAAAATAGCATCGAACCTCTTTTAAAGGGTTATTATATTTCTGGCGACATAGAAAAACTGGAAAAATAAAAAAAACTTCAATTTCAAAAATGGAACGCGGTGTCTTACCAATTGGTCCAGTACATGTCGTAGACGTTGAGGACGACAGGCGTCTGGCCGGGCCGCGGCGGTCGCGGTTCGCTCCGGCGTGGCAGCAGGGACATGCACGACGGGAACATCGTGCAGATGCCGCACGACTACATAAACAAGCAGACATACATACATGAATAAACATACACGGAATCTTGGCCGTAACGTCTCTTACTCTTCACAATAAAACATATATAATTGTACATAGCAAAATAGCAGGGGCGGACTCTGTAGCTAAAATTTCATTCAAAGAATAATGGAGGAAAGAGCGTTCAAAGTCTTGAATACCAAACATCAATTTATTTGAATCATGCTAGATTCAAATCATTTGTTGTTTGGCATTCAACAAGTAAAAGAAGAAACCTTTACAATATCTTTGCGTTTCGCTTCTTTGAAATGTGTCTACGTAGTTTAAAAAATTAACACGCTAAGCTTAGATTATTTTCGTGTTGTAGATTAGTTTGATAAGAAGAACAATGATTATGCGGGCTTGAGGCTGTACCTCTTTAAAATCCTGTCCCTTGAAAGTAAAGAATGGCAATCAGCTACAAAGAGAATAGAAAATTAAACATGTACAAGCATTTAAGGTATGGTCGAAAGGTGGGTAGCATGATAAAAATATGTTAAGATTTTAATACGAGGACTGTGCGTTGACATGGTCGTGTAGAAACAAAACTAGTACCTGTTTTGTTCAGATAATTTTAACAAGAAACATGATCACACATTAAACAAGATTCCAACAAGTTATCGATTTGAAAATATTCTTGCTAGTTTTATTTCCACATAACTTAAATTGTACTAAAGCTTGATACACACAAACGGCGATGTCTAGTATTATCAAGTGTTTTTTTTTTCAAATGTAAAGAATTGTCCGTTTATGTGACACTAACTTAACGGTAGCTCGAGCGTTGTAATTAATCCCATGTACAAAAAGTTGCGAAAAAAATGTTCATTTGAAGCAAATTATCTTGTAACATTTGCTTAGCTTGTAATTGAAGCACCATTAAAAGCTGACCATGGTATTCAGTCTGGAGAAATTTCGTTGTATTTGTGACCTTATTCTAGTTGTAAGCATAAAACAGTTGAATGAAAATGTATAACGTCGCAGTTTTTTTAATATAGAAGAAGGTGGCAAACGAGCAAGCAGCGATCGGTTCACCCTATATTAAGTGATCACTACCTATAGACATCTACAACAAGCTAATGAATTGCAGACGGGTTCTTTTAATGGACAGAGGAGGGTCTAAACTGAAAATAAGCATATATCTTTTTCCTGTCCATCTCCCACCCCTTCAATTTCTTTTTCCTTTCCCATCCTTTTCTTATTAGAAGAGGATAGGAAAGGGAAAAGGGGACTATGCTTTGACGTACGGTACCTCACTTGTCAGAGAAATCGCAGAATACCTCTACTTCACGCCTGTCTTCTTTGATGTCGTGGTATTTCACCGGTCGAGAAGGCCTATTCGGGCAACAGATATAGATGTTGCGGCGATTCGAGAATAGGAGAATTAAGAGTGAAACAAAAATATAAGAATAAAATTTCAAGGACGCGTCGCATTTAAGCATATTTCGTTACATAAAAGAGAAGACAGATAAAACATGGTTGAAGATCTTTTCCTCTATGAGCCTTGACTGAGACCCTCGCTAGCAGTTGAATGAACCATCTTTTGGGTTTAAGGTACGGTTCTATGACTACGCGCTTCGTATAGATACATTTTCAAGACAAACATTGACAATAAATCAATTGTATGTCAATGTACAACGTTAGTAAATGAGGTAGAATCGCTGGCACAACTATTTCGTCAACAAATATTTCTCAATATCATTTCTTGTTTTGCTTTTAGTTTGCAACGTCTGGCAAATCGTCTTCTGAATAACAAACATTTTTTTGTATCTATGCGACGGTCACAGGTTATTTGCTAATCTTCCGCTTATTTACATCTGATAACTTGCTTTGTTTCATTATATGCGCCGTAAATACTTTATTTTAAAAAAGTGTTTACTTCAAAATTTCAATAACATTCATCCGTCACTAGTGGTTGCCCGCGGCTTAACACTTGATTTTGCGTGTAATAACTGAATTATAGGTAATGGTCAAAAAGTTGTTATTGGTTGCCATGGTAATGTAACATATATGTAAAGAAATATCAGAAAAAGATGTAATTGTCGTGTCATACAACCACAACAACATGGCAACCTAAAGTAGGGGTTCTGTTTTCCTATCACCGGGAAGTTGCTTTTTGGGACAAAAGGTACACGATGTCCTTTTCTGTATCCATGACAACGTGTGTGCAAAATTTCATGATGATAGGTTGAGTCGTTAAGGAGTTAAAGCGTCATTCATACAACAAATAAAAGAGAAAATAGACGACGTATTGTCTCAGGAAGTCAAGGTGATGCAGGAAGACTGGAGATTGCTCCACCGAATAGTGCAAAAAACCTCTTAAATTATGGGTAATAATGATGACAAGAATGCTCACGCCACCGTGCAGAGGATAAGGCGGAGATCTATTTAGGATTTTATTTGATACGGTCTTGATTAAAACTCTCGCAACACCTAAGTAGTTATTATTAACATCCAGGTTTCTTGTCACCGATCTGTTTGGTATAAGTTAGTCTAACCCAAACTTATATCAGACCCAACAACATCAACACAACTTATATCGGCAGAGTTAAAAGGCGACGTCTTAGAATCTAGGATGATCCCTTTAAACCTTCGCGTAACACCGTTTTGGAATTACCGTACATTTTCTGGTGATCTGAATACAATATTACCAATATTTTTTGTCATAAAAAAGGACTGTTAAGCCTTCTTCACAATATTAAATCTAAATACCAATTATTCTACTGATTGCCAAGTTTCACGTTTCTTCAATAAAACTAAATAATAATTTATCTTTAACACAGCAACAAATATATGTGATGCTAGCTGTGCCCCACGGTTTCACCCGCCCTGTAATTTAACTTCAACGTAATGATATTACCAACGATACTTAATACTACTGTAACCTCATAATCATCTCCCTGCCCTTTTCCCGCGTATGTGGGGTCGACACAGTAGGGCCGTAGCACAGTTAAATTGATATAACTTTTTCATTTATAATTTTGAGATAAAACAAACACTAAATGTTAAGTGAAGCTTACCACAATATATTAGTGAACCGCACCCAAATCGGTTAAGCCGTTTCTGGGATTAGCGGCAACGAACGCACAAACAGACATACGGACAAAAATTCTAATAATCAATGTTTTGGGTTTAATTGCGTTTATGAAGGCCCCCAAGAATAGTTTTTCTCAAATATCATCCATGTACAGACAGCGATCATTTACATTTTAATTATATGTTTAGATGAACAGATTAAGATGAAAAAAAAAAACACTACACTTACCTTACCACAATACATTAATGAAAACCGCTTCCGAATCGGTTTAGCCGTTTCTAAGATTAGCGCGCACAAACACAGCCAAAATCAGACATGAAGACAAACAGACAAAAATTCGAATAATCATTGTTTTGGGTTTTATTGCGTGTATAAAGGCACCCAATAATAGTTTTCTTCAATTACCTTCCATGTACAGACACCGATCAGTTACATTTTTATACGTATAGATATGGCTTACCTCGTTATCTTTAAAGCTTATCGTTTTACGAAGCCGGTGTTATGGTGCGTTTCAACTGACGCGCGGTTGTGCCTTTATTACGGCGCCTATCAGTCAAATGATATTAGGCACTGATTACAAGTAATGTTCAGTGATATTATTGATTATCCGACTGCGTTTGGCTTAGCGCTTTTTATTTGGGTGCACGATAGTGCCGGATTATATAATGTATTGCACCTATTTATGAAAGATTAATCAATTATTTCGATTAAAAAATAAACAGTGCAGTCAATCTAGTATAAAGTATTTTAATAATTATATTATGGTGCCGTATTAATGCCAAGTCATTATAATTATTATAGAAATAAAGATGTCTAATATTGGTACAGTCACTATAAATGTTGATAGGTAATCTATACATATAATGAAAATGTAACTGATCGTTGTCTGTACATGGAAGATATTTGAGAAAAACTATTATTAGGGGCCTTCACAAACGAAATAGAACCCAAAACAATGATTATTAGAATTTTTGTCTGTTTGTCTGTGCGTTTGTTACCGCTAATCTCAGAAACGGCTTAACCGATTTGGGTACGGTTTTCACTAATGTATTATGGTAAGCTTCGCTTAATATTTAGTGATTGTTTTATCTCAATCGGTTAATAAATAAAAAAGTTATATCAATTTAACTGTGGTACGGCCATACTGTGTCAACCCCATATACGCGGGAAAAGGGCAGTGAGATGATGATGGGTTAGGTAATATCATTTGCAGGGCCGGTGAAACCGCGGGGCACAACTAGTCTTAAATAAAAAGAGTGGACCAATTTTGAAAATATTTTGTGTGTCCGTATCTGTTACTGGATAGGTCGTATGTTTCTTCCAATGTTAAACATATTGGATAAACCTATGATACCATCATATTGGGGGAACCCTCAACCGTTAAATCTAAAGTGAGAAGAATAATCTTGAAGTTATCAGTGCGTTCACAGAAACAATTTATTATGAATCTCACACGTGCCTAACGAAAACAAGTCGTTAAACAAACACAACGCGAGCTGTTACTACTACTACAGTTTTCGTTTGTACTTATTTATTAGTGGTGCTTACAAAGAAGTTAGCATTTTTGTTTGACTGGGCAGGGTCAATTGGGATAAAATTGCTTTGTGCTAGCGCTATAAAAGGGTCCATTACATTAGGACCATTTTGTAGAGATATAATGCATGTACAATAGCATGACACTCGTGGCGAATGCTGTTGCCCGCTCGCGTCTTGCCTCCCAGCGTTCGTCGTTCGTCAGCGAACTACATTATGTTTGTTGGTGTACGACATAAACTTTTCAGAACTCATGTCGCTATGACTTCATCAGACCCAGGTGTTCTGTCTTCTATCTTATTGTACATTATTTGATTGTGAAATATTTTTAAATAATGATTTCTAAATTACAACTAGTTTCATGGATTTTATCGCGTTTCTTTCATTTGATTTTGACGTTTCGCCATCAACTTTGACATCGGGACGTCAGACACCTCAGGCCGTGACCACGAGTGCTGTAAAGTACTCGGAACGTCAGCAAAATAACAATTAAATAAAAATCCGTAAAATTACTTTAACTTCAATAGTGCTAGTGGGCAAGAGCAGAAAGTTTCTCTGTGTATGTCCCCAAGACAAATAAAAACTTACATCGTTGCTACAATACGGCGGAATTTGTACGCTGAGACTGGTCTGTCCACGATGCAATTCTAAATTCATGCGTTTCACAGTCCACAAACCATCAGGCTTTATATTGTAACACAAACGGTTTTAGCTAAGTTGAGGTGCAATTTTATACACCTTTGCTACTCGCAAACTTCATACTCGGGAACCGTCAGGTCATCAAGGTCAGATCGTCGTCAGGATATAGTGAAAAGTTCAAAAAAACCTTAACAAAATATACATTTGTTTCTATGACTTATTAAATGAATATTTGGAGGTCGCAACGACGATCTCCAAATATATATAAATAATATTGATTTGGACACAATATTTACATGCTAAAAGTTTTGCCGCTACTTTAGGAGAGACGGTTAAAATTAAACTGTTTTTAGAACTGAATCCATCTAAAGAACGAAAAGGCGAAGATTTATGAGTAAAAATGACTTCATCTATAATTAGACATAATACCCTAATCTTTGCTTCCAAATCCCTGACATTATTACGTAATTACAAACTATAAAACAATCAAGTATGTAGGTACAACAGTATACTTTTAATTTAAAAATAAAATTGTACGGCTTTTTCACGCTATCAGTGTCGGTAGTAATATGGATTTTTTTCAACTTTTCACCGTGTCCTTAGGTCCGAAAGTAATGAATGTTATGTTTAACATAATTTTATAATGGTACTGAGACGTGGCCTCTCACTGCGAGCACTATCAGACGGCTCAAGTTAACTCAAAAGGCAATAGAGAGAGCAATGCTCGGTGTCTGCCTGCTGGATCGCATCAAAACAGATGAGGAATTGCAAATCTTCAGTGGCACTGGTCCGTATACATTGCACGCAGAACGGATGACCGATGGAGCCGGGAGTTCCTAGAGTGGCGGTCACCGTCGACGCAACGTAGGTAGGCCTACCGCACGATGGACCGATGGTCTGGTCAAAGTTGCTGGAGCCCACTGGATGAGGATGGCAAAGGACCGATCTTTGTGGCGATCAATGGGAGGCCTACGTCCAGCAGTGGACGAATATAGGATGAAACGACGACGATTTTATAACCTTGAGCTCCTTGTATGTATAACTATCAATGTAAAAGTGGGTTTCCACTGGTATAACATCGTGTCGCGATACAAGCTGTCCCTCTATGACAATATGTTTTCGGCAGTGTAAACCCACGGTAACACAATCTTTTACCGTAATTTTTACCGACGTCAAGACATCGTAAATTCGAAACTACACCGTTTTTAAGGTCCAACAAGAATTCTACAAATTTGATGTAATGTTGTGATCAGGATCGAAACCTTAATAAAACCAACATAAATACATATGTAAGTCTTGTTTACGTGATGACCTTATTGTGTTAGACAGGTCATGAGAATTAACATCTGTATGGAAAGTAACCAGTCATTTTCTAAGCACTTTCGTTTTTAAATACCAAGGCCACAGTAGTTTGATATCAAAGAGGGGAGTATATTAGACGTAATTATGTGTAATTGATTAGAACATAGAATATGATATCGTTGATTTTATTTTTTAGTGGATTAATATCTAAATCTTCATTATAAATAACTTCCCGTACTGGTGAAAATCGAATGAAAATATGAGCATTCATAGCGTTCAGACAAACAGACGAAGCGAGGGGTAAATGTTTTGGTTCATTGCAAGATATGATTGTTATAAACAAACAAACGTCATCCCTACTAATATAATCAATGAGAAAGTAACTCTGTCCGTTTGTTCCGCTTTCACGCCTAAACTACTAAACCGATTTAAATGTTTGGTACTGAAAGCAATGAAGTTTGGTATAGTCAAGAAAGAACAAGGCTACTTTTTAATGCGAAAAAGGGGTTGAAATAGGGGAGAAAAGTTTAATCATTTTTGTAGCTAGAAGCTTGAAACTTATATCTTAGGCTTTTTATTAGATGTAAAGAAATATGACATTCAAAGTTTGTAAAAATGTTACCCTCAAGGGGGTAAAATAGAGGATGAAAGTTTGTATGGAAATATGTAAGGTTTTTCTGAATATACATAAATTAGCGACAAGAGTAATAATATTAAAGAAATACAGAGAGCAATTAAGGTAGGTAGGGTAGGTACTGACATTAACGGAGTGATTATAAAATCTGGAACTGACGTGAACGCAAGTAAGAAACTTGCCAAGCGCCGCGTCACCGCGCCGGGGGTTTAGCTTATTTCAATGTATGTATGAATTAAATTACACGCATGATGGTAGTGTCAGTGTTAGTACGGAAGGCCCTAGGAGAAATTATATCGATCATATTAGTGGCTTACTTAAAAAGGGCGATATAAGGAGCACCCATAACCGACGAGCATGTATGCGTAGATGTATGAATGTAGAAGAAGCGAGAGAGGTGTGCCAGGATCGCGCCAAATAGAAATCCATGTACTCTGCCTACCCCTCTGGGTTACGGGCGTGAGCGCACATTTATTTTTTATTTATTTAAATACAATTAACGTTTGCGTAAACTTTATAATAACAGTGTGTTTTTATGACTTTAATCGCGTGCTTTGCAACAATAGTGCAAAAAATCAATTTGTTAAGGTGCCTACTGATTGAAACGGAATGTTCCAATGTTTTGATTTACCCGTGAATGGTATTTATGAATCAAATTTGTTCATAAAATTTGTTATGGGCCTGTGTTACTCGCGCTATTAGAGAAGTATACTATATAAAGTAATAGGTCCGTTATAAAAATACCAGTGCAACCATACCATCAAATCTGAAACCTTATAAAATTATTTTGAATTGATTACATTGTCATTTTTTATATTATTTCAAGTTATTACCTCTATAATTTTAGTGTCTTGTGATTTCCTTGTATTTTTTATATTTTGCATGTATGCCTATATATCTATGTTTTGTCAATTACATTACAAAATTATATTTACCCTAAAGATACAATGAAATATTTAAGACGAAAGATTTGACAAAGTGTTGTTAAAATATGTTTTGGTATATACGCTGGTAAACATTCGCGGCAAAAATCAAGCTTCACCTTTGAATGTTGAACTTGTATGGAACGCGGTATCTGGAATTATATAAATCTACGAGAATGAGTGTAACAATTGAAGTAGGCTGTAATGGTCATATTGAAAAATGTATGGTGAGACAAAAACTATATTGTCAGTGTAGAATTGGCATGGGACGCCCTTGGAAGCATAGATTAAGAGCAGTCGACGTAAAACCGAGCATGTACGCGTAGATTTATCAATGTGGAAGTGAGATAGAAGTATGTACGTCAGGATCGTGCCAAATGGAAATCCGGAATCTCACTCTATCGGGTTGGGTCAAGGGCTTGACTTACATATTCTCGATTGTAAAGGAACAAATGAGTTTGTTATAACTTAAGTAAATTCATCTGACATGATACAGTGGTAGAGCCCGCAGCAGCATCTTTTATACGAATGGGCCGGCTCGACCGGTGAATACCACACAGAAGACAGACGTGAAGTAGAAGTGTTTCTGAGTTTCGTCAGATGAATGAGGTGCATCTTATTCTTACTAGAAATGGGTGGTAAGGGGAAGAGGATTTGATGGAGGAGGGGATGGATAGGAAAAGGAACTATACTTTTTCTGTTTATCCTCTGTCCATTAAAGGCTCATTAGCTTGTTGCAGATGCAGTATGCGAAGCGGTCACTAAATGTCATATGAAACAATAGGTCGTTTGGCACTTTCTTCAATAAATATTTTTTATTGAAAATACAAAGTGCAAATATAATAAAAGTTAATCCACAGACACATGTTAAAATCCATTTTGTCTATCTGAACGCGATAAACTCAAAAAATACCTAATGGATTTTTGGTTATCGATAATAGGCGAGGACGATATATTATGACGATCATTAGTGAAGAAGACATTAGGGTAGTACAAGCTATAGAAAAAACTTCTCAATTGAGACGTTTCGAATCTTAACTTTTCACAACACGTTTATTATGGTACAAATATGTCAGGGAGTGAGAACCCAGAATTTTTATAAATGAGTAGCAGTTTCCAGCGATTTCGCCCGCGTTCGTTTGTTTATTTTTCTAACTAGAAATTTCTGAAAGTATATTGGTGGTAAGCGGAATACATAAAACGTTGCATGTACATGAGGACGGTTTAAAAATTAAAGATTGAATAGTACTTAGGACGCTAGCGATTACGAACGAACATTTAATTTTCTATAGTTTTTTTGTTAGTGAGAATTACAAACATGGCAACCTCAATCATAACAGCCTTAAGACTGCGCACCCTGAAACTATGCATCAGAACAATTGTTAACGGAACCATTGATTGCTAGATTCTTTGTTGGATCTTAAGTTATAGTGGCTGAGCTGTCATCACTTTTTAATGACTATGAGAATGACACTGAAAATTAAAATTATTATTCTTTTAACTTTACTGGGATCAATAGATAGCACATGATTTGAGTGTGTTTCATGAACAGTTAAGATACATTTAATATCAGACCTAACTTACTTTTTGTGAATAAATAACATTAATAATATATAATTATTACGATTTACATACATAAATATTCACTCCTATATCTAAATTTATCATTACCATCATTTAAATGAACAATTCCTTCTACATACCTTCTTCGGAGGTTTGGTTATATACAATTTTTTTCTCATTTCAATTTATTCATAACACAAACAATTAAGTCAAACCAACACCAGTACAGTACCAAAGTAAATGTACGTACTTGAATGCACAATGTTAATATCAGCACTATAATACTTCAAGTAATTGTTTCCTACACACAAAAAGGTGTTAGTCATTCTTTTTAAAAGTCCTTGTCTCATAATACTTAAGCTGTACAGATAAGATAATGATGGTTCTACTAATTTATGGATATGTCAATTACCTGGCATGATGTTTAGTCTGGTAGATTATCTATTATAATCTCAAGAAAGACCATTAAATTTCCTTGACTGGTGCACTGCCAATATCAGTTTAAAACATGGACAAGTTTTTTTAATAAAATAAGGCAAAAATGTCTACACCGGACTTGAGGTGGTAGAGACTTACCCTTGACCTCTTCAAAAGATACTGATATTGAGGGTTCTATTAGGAACTTCAGTGACACAGTAATATTGTTTATTACCTAATAACTATTTGTAAAATTAATAAATCCTCTAGTTAGTTAATTATGTGAGCAAATAAAATCTACAACATTTAGCCATGTAAATTCAAAAATAATTGCATGTAATAATATATAAACATGCATAATAACGGTGTACACAAGACATTGTAGGGTGCACGAAACATAAATTGTGCTAGCTACAATAGAAATTGATAACAGATCTTACAAGGTTACGATTTTCGTGAGGCTCCTCCTGCAAGATAATAGGGGAGTTTATCAGAGGGTCCCGGTCATCTCCGGGCCGGCCCTCCGACCCTCCCCCGTCTGATTGGTTACGGCAGTCACATCTCCTCATTTCTACGCATACTTCTTAACTTCGGACTGTAGTTTTGAGTCCTTCAGTATGCAAAATGCACATCAACATGTATTTTAATATTTTAAAAATCCAAGATATGCAATTATACAAAAATTTAATATGCAAATGTTAAGACAAACTCAACATTTTATTTATATTTACAAAGAAATTGCAAAAAAAAATTATATATTAATAATAAAATAAATACCTCACTACCATTCCCGAATAAAAGTTGATCCATATTACAGAAACTTGAAAATTTCAATAATAGTAACAGTAACGTATATATGTCTAAATGAATAACAAACTACTTCCATTATAATTGATGTGGTATGTTGACTAAATACGATAGGAATACTCTTCGAACCTATATTCTATCAGGCATAAAGAAATATGTATTGTATGCAAATTAAATATTAGATCAGTAGCTAAAATAATGACAGTATATAAAAAGTAACAAACGCAATTACCAGAGCATATAACCGTAAGTATCAATTAACTATAAGAATAAAGATGCAAAATAATTAAATCTACTCACTACTGCTTGTTGGCCTTTGTAATATCAACACGAATTCCATAGAATTAAGTACTCCGCTCAAATAATTAGCTTCATCTTTGATACAGCATTGGTATAACCTTAGTGAATCGTAAGTTTTTCACTGAAAGATAGAAATAAACGTAAGAAAATACAAAACGAACACACAATGTGCTACTCTACTTCTATGCTGCTGACATATTTGACATTTTTATTGCATTGCATTGCTAGCTTGGCTTGGTTGGTTGGTATTCCGTAATAATTTCATGAAGATAATAAAACAATCTAATTATACAGATTGTACCTGAGGATTATACACAAACTTGTTTGACGGGGCACGTGTCAAAAATACAATTTTATACGTGTTGCTGTATATTTTTTGAATAAAAAAATGAAATTGGAAAACATATTTATCTTCTTTTGTGTTGCTTGTGATGAAAAAAGTTTAAACAGAAAAATAATAAATGTCTACACGTCATCTTCGTACAGTGTCAGTGTGTTGTCAAAAAATTTTTAACACGAAGTTTGTGGAAAAATATCTAAATATTTATATTAAAAATGGTAATAATGCTATTAAAATATAATGCAATCCTTACTTTTTATATAGTGAAAATAGATTAAAGGAAGTAATCTTGAGATACACCCTATCATAAATGAATTAAACGAGGTTTATCTTTCCGCCACAAGTGTTCTTTGAATTCATTGGATGTTTTCATTTAATTTCAGGTGCTTATAGCTGCAACAGTGTGTACGAAAGCAGGAAAAGGTATCTTCAACAGTTTTCATTAATTATTACAACAATTCACTGGAAACTTGTCTTAAAACATTTTATATTTCCATTTCAGCATTAGTATCTCGACAATTTGTGGAGATGACGAAAGCACGTATAGAAGGATTATTAGCTGCTTTCCCGAAGCTAATGACCGGTGGTCGGCAACACACTTTTGTAGAAACGGAGTCTGTCAGGTATACTTAATTTTTTTTATATGTTCACTATAAAGTTAGTTATGATGATGCCATTCCTACTCACACTGCATTTCTCCTTGTAGATATGTGTACCAACCTTTGGATAAGCTGTACATGCTGTTGATTACAACAAAAGCTAGTAACATCTTAGAAGACTTGGAGACTTTGCGGCTATTCAGTAGAGTTGTGAGTATTATTATATTTTATTACATTTCTTATTTAAAATTAAGACATTCTCTTATCCTAAAGTGACAGTCATACTATTCTACATGCAGCGTTAATACAACTTCTTATAAATGTTTGTAATATTTTAATGCTTCCATATCCGGTCTGTCCCAAATTTTGTTATTGGAAATTTGGAGTCTGTATTGTAAAATAAATAAATATATGTTCACACCCTATCTTTAGACCCTATCTTTAGACCCTATCTTTGCCTAAACCAGAGGGTTAGCAAAGATCATTGATTTCCTTTTGGCACAATCCTGGCACACCTCTCTTCAACATTCATGCATACATGCTTGTTGGTTATGGGTACTCCAAGTGTGTAGTGTAATGTTACATGGTGTAAAGTAACAAATATATATTAGTTAACTGAAATACAAGACTACTTAAAATTATTCACTTAATTTTATGTTATTTCTCAAGCTTTCTTTTTCTCCCTGTCCGTAGTCCATATGGTTGTACAAGTTTTTGGTTAATATTTTAACGCCCATCTGCCTGCCTTACCCCCACTATCCTTGGGCACATATAATGTGATAATTAAACTATGTTATTAAAATTGTTAACAAATATTTCTTTTAACCGGTATAACTAAGTTTAAACTTGTGCTAGAAAATGGTTCATAAATATAGTTGAATGGCGGATTAGAACCATGGCCATGCTTATTCTTTTAGTGATGTCTTACGTTATTGAGGTACTTTACCATTATTTAAATAAAATAATTTGATTTTGTATGGGAGATTAACTGTTCTTTAAATATTGTTTTTATACAGGACATGAATAAATTATCTTCAAGAAAATTTTACTAAATAAAAATTGTTATTTAATTATGCAGAAAGATTAGAAAAAACCTATCACAATATATATTCTATATTTCCAACAAAATATATTAAAGTACAAAATACACATAATAAAAATGTAACTGATCGCTGTCTGTACATGGAAGATATTTGAGGAGAAAAACTATTATTAAAGGCCTTTATAGACACAATAAAACCCAAAACAATGGTTATTAAAAATTTTGTCTGTTCATTTGTTACCGCTAATCTCAGATACGGCTTACCCAATTTGGGTGCGGTGTATTGTAAGCTTCACTTAACATTAAGTGTTTGTTTTATCTCAATCGGTTTCTAAATAAAAAAAGTATCAATTTAACTGTGCTACGGCCATACTGTGTCGACCCCAAATACGCGGGAAAAGGGCAGTAAGATGATGAGGTTATGGTGGTATTAAATAGGTAATATCATTTCGTTTAAGTAAAATTGCAGGGCGGGTGAAACCGCAGAGCACTGCTAGTATGTAATAAGTAAGGACTTGTAATGTATATGGAATTATAAAAGATCATTGACAGGTTCCAGAATATTGCACTCAGCTAACGGAGACAGAGGTGTTGAATCAAGCGTTCAATTTGCTGTTTGCATTTGATGAAATTGTTGCATTGGGCTACAGGGAGAGTGTGAATCTGGCGCAGGTAAAATTTTGACAGAATTTATATTTATAACTAGCTGGACCTGGAAAACATTAACAGTGGTGATATATTTTTGAATTGTATACAATGTTGTGTGCTTTTTAGTTCTTACTATGCTACAACCTACTTTCTGGAGGGTCAGACCACCCTCACAAATGGGGTTAAGCCCCACTCCCCCGAGTTTCATGGTTTTACCAAGCAAATATGGGTAAAAAAGAGTGTACTTTACCTTAAAGGCTGGCAGCGCATCTACAGTTCGTCTGGTGTTGTGGATGTTCATGAGTGATCACTTAGCTTTCGCTTTAGCAGAATTAACAGTGGATATCAAAAGACTTATGTACTGGTAGGATTGTTTAATTGACTAATCCTTTTTTTTTTCAGGTGCGCTCATTTGTTGAAATGGACTCCCACGAAGAGAAGATCTACCAAGCAGTGAGACAGGTATAAATTACAAGAGAATCACTACTGATTTGTTTACACTTTATTTTTTTGCTTGTCCTGTATGGTATACTTTTTTCGCAGCAAGATGGAATTTTTGTAAACTTTCATCAGGGCTTTATAGTAAAATACGTAAATTACAAAATATTTTCAAAAACACTTTTCTTACATTACTTTGTACCATTAGCTATTTATGCATGCCATATTATGCAATTTCACCTCACTTTACCTCACAATTTCCAAAAAATTACAACATTTCCGATGAAAGTGTAAAAAGTGTGGCCGCCACATATGGTACATGACAGTTGTTATGAAGTTTGGGCTGTGTTTATATATGAAACTATAGGTAGAAATATCCAGCAGTTGGTCACAATTTTTCATTTATTGTAAAAATAATAAACATTGCTAACAGACGCAAGAGCGGGAGGCTGCCAATCGTATGAGAGAGCGTGCGAAGGAGCTGCAGCGAGAGAAACTGGAAGCAGCCAAGCGTGGACAGACTCCGCGATCCAACGTTGCATTTAGTGAGCATTGTAACCTAACCATCATTGATTCATGTTATAACAAGGAAGTTACTATAACAGGATAGAATTTGGAGTTAGCGGCACTACCCAACATCACCAATAGACCTATATAACTTTCTAAACCAATATAACTTAGAGTATTTCAAGAAAGGTCTCCTTCTTCTAAGACCGGCTGCGCATCTGCAGTTCTGCTGGTGTGAATGTTGACGGGTGTAGGTGATCACTTAAAATCAGGCGACCCCCAATTCGTTTGCTCTTTTTATGTTATAAAAAAATACTTCAGAGTCATGCGCAAGAGAAAGCGGGATTTGGTAGTGATATACCTTTCCATTCTATTTGTCCTTCAGATTTTTAACATTTCGCCCGCTACTTCAATAATATCAGAAAACAAACTACTTTTTATAAGAACAAATTTTATTCTATTGACGTCATATGTGAAATAGTTGTGCAAAAAGTGTCATTAAAATCTAAAAACATTTTTTTATTTATGTAGATTCTCTGGGACAGAAAGCTCTGGTACCATCCTCAGAACATTTTCATATCAACCTTTTCATGACCCTCCCAAAGTTTAGGCTTAGGAACAGAGTACAAACATAGATTTTTATTTTGATATTGTAAAATAGATAAAATAATAGGGAGGTATTATGTTATCCTATGTTATATTATTTTTCCTGATATAAGATGAAAGATTTGACTTCTCTGACATATGGGAGGTAATAATGAAAAACTGAAAAACGATGGCCTGTGTAAGCTATCTTAGCAGTTGTACAACTTAATGTGTTGAAAAAAGAACCTGTGATTGACTAAACAATCAATATCTAATCAAGGTGGTGGTTTTGGAAGTTCATCAATTTCATCTGCCTCCGTCGCAGCCAGTTCGCCAGTAGCCGAGAAGATGCCATCGACACCGGTTCGTGAAACGTAAGTACATAAAGCTCCCGTACCAAACTCCTAAAGTTATGTTTGCATTTACAGCAGGCGGGTTGTTTATACAGGGTGTCCCACGGCGATGCCACATAGGAAGTTTCATTTAAAGGAGACTTCATTTTAACTTTAATAAGAATTTAAACTGAATTCAAAGATTGTAAAGCAATGTCTTGTTTGAACGGGAAGGGGTCCGCGAAATGTGAAAATAAGAAATACATGTATTTTACAAAAAGGCTCAAAAGGTGTCACTAAGAGAATAGTAGTTCTCTATATAACATGGCCTTTTTATGTATAAATAGATTAATTTATGTTTCTCCACCAGGCAAGCGGCCAGTACAGCAATGAAGTTGTCATCACGGGGCGCTGACGTGGATTCCTTCGTGTCTCGCCTGGCTAAGGAGGGCGATGTGGCTGCGCTCACTCCGCAAGTCACAGTCGCCAAAGACAAGACGCCAATAGCCGCTGACCAAAAAGAGTGAGTGTGGAAAAGTCGCATGTTACTCTGCACGCATAGTTGGTGAAAAAACCTTAAAATGTTTGAATTACTACAATTTTATTACTGTTAGAAGTACAAATCGTATTATTGTACAATATACTAGAAGAATATATAGAATATACTAGATATACTAGAAACGTCACTCGCACGATGCTATGATAAAATAAAATGTGTGTATAATTGTATTGCAGTGTGCACTTGCGGTTTGAGGAGCGTCTGAGCCTGACGCTCGGCCGTGACGGCGACATACAGAACTATGAACTCTCCGGTAATTGTTTTAAGGTTTCTTTTTTCTTGTTGCTATATGCGACAGGATGCAAATCATTGATATAAACTTTGTTTTCGTAGAATCACTGCTGAGGGAAAGGTCCTTAATCCCCTTCTCGTCCTTTCCTACTTTCCTTTGAACTCCTACACCTGCGACGCTCTGTCAGTCTTTAACCCTTACCCATATACCCTTTATACATAGAGGTAACGCTCCGTCGACGCTACGCTCTCACTCTTCAGATAGTTCAGATCTTTTGACGAATGCTCACTTCTCACAGAACAGCTTTCTTTTATAAAATAATTTTTTTTTTCATTGATTACCCATACAAATATTTTTAGTACCTGAATAATAACATTAGTCATACATTTTGTTTGTTCAGGTCTACTGACGCTACGCATAGTGAACGAGCAATACGGAAAAATTCACGTTCACATCGACAACAAGGATACTAGACCTCTGCAGTTACAGGTCAGTTGGAATAAGTTCACAGCTGTCTTCTGAACATCATCTCTGTCCTTCTACCTACTTTATTTAAGGTCAGGACTACATGTTTTTGTCTTCCAAATAGTTCTATCATCCGGCTTTACTGTAGTCACTAAGGAATGACTACAGTAAGTAAGGACTTATCTTACGAAATTTATCCATGTTTTCTTAGACCTCCATTTTACAGATACATCTCGAAAAAATGATTTCACTCAATCAATCATCATGAAGTTGTGCACACACATGGTCAGGGAAACAGATTTTTTTTTCACTTTTTGTTTATACCTACCGTATAAAAACTGTTCCCAAGGGATAGGAAAATACATAGACCGTCATTTCCAATATCCGTTGCTTCAGTACCATGTTCCTACCTATAATTCGAAGTTATAAGTGAAATCATCTTTTAAAAAATCTAGCGTAGTATATAAGAAAAAAATGCGGGCGACGCGGCGGCCAAAAGTTAAAAGCGAGCAAGTGGCTATAAATTGGTTGATAATCTTCCACAGACCCATCCCAACGTAGACAAGGAGGCGTTCCGTTCGAGCGGAGTGATCGGTCTGAAGCAAGTGCAGCGGCCGTTCCCCATGCACAGCGACGTCGGCGTGCTCAAGTGGCGGCTCACCACCGGCAACGACGACAAGCTGGCCCCGCTCTCAGGTGAGACCACGCCGCGAGAATAGGCAAGAACACTTGGTCCGATAACCGCTATATCTTGTGTCATTGCCATTTACCAGACATGGCGGCCATTACACTTTTTATACTTTCATCGGAAATGTTGTAATTTTGTGGAAATCGTGAGTAAAGTGAAGTACAATTGTGTAATATGGATAGCTAATGTTATAAAGTAATATGAGAAAAAGTTGTCAGGAACAAGCCTGAGTATTTAGGGACTCTCGACTCGTCCCGAGACTCCCGCTGAAGACAAGCGTACAGTTGCATCTGGACGGGATGTATGTAGCACTAGTATTTAAGGTAAAACGCTTCATCTGGATAGGCTTTTATTAGAACGACTGTTTCAGTGAATTGTTGGCCGTCGGAGGGCGCGGGCGGCGGCTGTGACGTCAACATCGAGTTCGAGCTGGAGCAGGACCACCTGGTCCTCACTGATGTCAGCATCAACATACCATTGCCGTGAGTTATTATAACTTAACAATATGTGCATATGATGACTTTCGATCATATTACCTAGTTAATAAAGTTTTAATTACATTAATCATAAGCTTGTTTCGTCAACCAGATCTGGCAACACATCCCTAGTTGTGCATCAATGGGAGGGCAGCTATGGACAGAAAGGGCGCAATCTCGTGTGGAGCATTCCCGTGGTAAATAAACAACAAAAAACTGGCAGTTTGGAGTTCACGTAAGTACAACATTTTAGCAATCCCCTCCCCATAAACATTTTTATACATGCAATTTTACTGAATCATTGGAAGGTTATATAACATGCTAGGTCTTGTTGCCCGACCCCGCTTGGATTAATTTTAAATAATAATAGAAATTGCTCACGTTATTTCTAGATAATGTAGCTTTTTGGTGAAATACTGATTAAAATGGATTTAGAAGATTTAAAGTTTATCCATTACAAACAAATCTCTACCTTTTAATTAATATAGAACATGTTTACAAGATATATATTTAACCATGCATGAAATATATGATGCTATAGACTTTGATGCTTGTGTACAATAAAGGAAGAGTAGAATTAAAGCTAAATCAACTTGAACGCTTTATCCGATAATAATAATAAAGTAACGGCTTGAACTGAGGCTTCCGAGGAAGCCCTCAAGCTGAGTTGCTGCAGAAAAGTGTTGGCTGTGTTTTTGCGCTCCGCAACAATAACGCTGGTATAACTGTAGGTGCTTCTTAAGGCGACCAGTGATGTTAGTAGCGATAACAGGAATTCGTACGAAATTCGTGGTACGGGATTTGATGGCTAGGAAATAAACTGTTTGTAATTTACCGCCCGTACAGTGTAACACCAGCGATACCGAATGACTTCTTCCCCATAACTGTCACTTGGACGTCCGACACGTCACTCGCGCAACTGACAGCTGTCAAAGTGACGCAGGCAGAGGACGGCTCGCCGGTCGACTTCTCGCAGGATGTCAGCTTCCGTCCGGACAAATATGAAGTTGTTTAATAAAAACTATTTTTAAATAAACTTTTAATAGATAAGGTGTTTTTATTAAGTTTAACTTTAATATAATAATTTTAATGGAATTAAGAGAAAGATATATAAAGAGGGTCATACTCTATCGATAATTTTACGGATTATAATACTACGAGTTTATTTGTCAAGTTCTACCGACTGATTTGGCGCAGTCAAATTATAAACTATATACTATACTACAGGTTGGGATAGTAGAATAAGACACCGACATTGTACAATAAATAACAATAATCTCACTATTATTCACAATCTTCCATATGCGTAGAATGCATTAGAGTATTTTTTGTTTGGCAAGAAACACTAAAACTAAATTAAAGATAAAAAATATTTGTAAACCTCTTTATTCTTTTAACCTTTTCTTTATATGAAAATAGTGCACAGGCTACTTTTTGTTTATTACTATAATGTATTCTTAAAATATGAAATATATGATTTAGCCCATAAAATGTGTTTTATTTCATTCATAAAACTTGCGAGATGTTGAAATTATGTTTTATTTCGTTGTTACTACTTATAGCATTGATAAAATGTTATTCGTATAGAAAAAATATTTTTTTGCCGCGACATTCAAGAAAATCAATAGACTTATTCTCTAATAATCAAACTGGTAAGCTTATGTTAATTTTTTTTGTAATATACAACGCAATAACACCTCTAACAATGTTTATTCGTCTTTCCTTCAATATGTTTATTATTTAAATCTAACCAACGTTAAATGTTGTCGAATTACGCATACATTAATTTTTTTTAAGTGAAGCGAAACACAATTTTTTATCCTCTTGTAATGTATGTGTTTATCTGTGCAGGTACCTTTATATGTAGTTACTTAAGAATTTTTTTAGAGATCTAAAAAATAGACGTCGGACCGTTTGAAATTCGTAATGTTTTTGTTATTTCACAATAAGTTTAATTTCAGTGTTCACAGCGCTGAGTAACTATGAAATAGACTCATCCCCTGTCGCGGAGAAGAGGTACAAGTGGGTAGCGCGGGTAGTGCACTCGCGACATTCCAACTACCCTCACATGTGCACTGCCGCCTGTATAGACACGAGGATATTCATTACTGCCGCTGCCTGCATAGCCACGTATGTTGGTTTAACCAGTTAAGAGTTGAAGATGATGATGAAATAGAAAGGAATATATTTCCTTTTCCTATTTATCTCTTCCCGTTCCCATTCTATCCTTATTAGGAAAGGATGGGAAGGGAAGAGGACTGAAATTAGGCCTCCGTCACCTCACTCACCAGACGAAACGCAGAATGCTTCTACTTCAGGCCTGTCTTAGGAGGTCGTGGTATTTTACCGGTCGAGCCGGCCTATTCCCGAAACAAACACGTAGAATTACGTAATATTCAAACACAGCGAGTGTTTGAGCAACTCTTGATTGAGAAAGTTTAATGAATTTAACTAATTATTTATTGCTAACGTCCAAACTATTATAAATATGTGATCCGTAAACATATTTAAGCTAGCACTCAACTAACATAAGCCCCTTGGTAACTGCCTCCTAAAGTCGTACAGTAGATATTGAATGTCTCATCAATCACTCATCAGAACGCTATTTATTTTACACTTCAACGTTAAGGCGTTCAAAATACAAACTACATAATAAACGCGCATAAATTATAAACGACTAGCAATCCACCCCATTCTCTACCTTTAGGAGATGAATTTAAAAAATCCTTTTTAGTGCTTGTCTACGAAATATGCATAATTTCAAGTCTTTACGCCCAGTAGATTCTTCTTTTGCATATATATGTAGATAGTAAATGTTACAAGTTGTAATAATTTTAAGATAACATTTCAGATTGAAGGTGCTCCAAACATCAATCATCTATCAGTATGGCCGTCTACACGCCATAGCGTTTGTTGTGCCATCTAACGGATCAAAACAGGCATTCGATGACATTGGCTTTATTATTGTTGTGAAAGATAATACGATAAAATGGCGGACTATAGATTTATTCGATACAGTCAACCGTACTGACGATTATTTTAAATGGTTCGCAGAATTATACCATACTGATGAGATAGAGCATAAAGTAGTCGGATACACAGTTCCAAAGGTGAGCTGGAATTTTCTTAATAATTTGACGTAGAGCATTTAAGAATAGTTAACTTGAACTATTCTAGACTAGCGTTTGTAGACATCCGACTTTTCGCCGAACGATGGGCCGTGTTTTTTACCGGATCAGCAGTGGTGTATGGTTTATAAGGAATGTGTGAGTATAAGAAATGTGCACCGGACACTGCTCCGGGGACCAATATGTAATTTATTGACGGTCCATCGTCCGGTGAAATAAAACGGCCGACTACAAGCGCTCTAGTGCAGTTACATTGAGTGACAAAATATTAACCGAACAACTGCACGCAATTGCCAACTTTATTTTAT
>JWHW01055664.1:217274-231656 GCA_000931545.1 Papilio glaucus
GGAGAGATTAGCCCACCCCTTGCAGCCGCATTTCACGTAATCCCGTGGCAACACTGGGACCGTGGGCCTCTGTCTTTTTTAAGACGGGGGCCGTGAGGAGTGAACCTCTATAAAAAACACAAGGCATGGCGCCGCCTCCCCCGCGGGGGAGGGCAGGGAATTCCGAACCTGCATTGCACGGTGTCGCCTCCGAGGTGCGCCCAAGAACATCTTGGGGCGCGGCGCCCTTTTAAGGGCGTAGCGCGGGGCCCCATCCCGGGGCGGCCAGTGGGCGTCGCGGTGTCACGTCAAAAAAAAAGCAATGGCTCAAAAAGGAACGAATAGAAAGTAAGAATTACAAACTTCCAAATGACGACTTAAAATCTTTTCCGCTATCTTGATATTTTAACAAATTCCGGATGCTAATTCTAATTTCAAATCGTGCAGTTTCTTGATAATTTAAATAAGGAAAACATTATGTATACTCTTCAGTAAAAAACCCGTAAGACAACTTTGACATTTAACCCCTAGTTTAAATAGTTTTTAGATTTTTCTAAAAACACGTCTCGAATATTTAAATTAAAAAACGTAATAGAGTGTAAATTTCATCACAAAATAATCAATATATTTATTAATTTTCTTTAATAACGGAATCAACTGACCAGATACATAATCGTAACAGTTTGATTGCGTACAGGATAATAAATACAGGTGTCCGGATATGACGTTACAACGAAAGGCCACAGTTTGTTGGTCACGCATTAGTTAGCGGCAATTATGACGATTTAATGCAATTACCTTCATCAAAAGTTGATTAGTTTGGGCGTTAGTGGGCTTCAAAGATGATGAAAATATTTACATTTTTTTAAATATTTCGAAAAAAGTTTAATAGGTTTTAATTATTTTTAACTCAGTATTTACACCAACTAATGACATCTTATTGTTTTATTCATCTCATAGTATTGTTTTTACAAGATGTTTGCTTTCCAGTAAAAATTTGATGTGGCGAAATGTTTAGCCGCAAAAAATATATGAATTCCTAGTCGTTTCAAAAATCTAATAAAGTTAAAGCATCCAAAATAAGCAACTTTGGATATAGGTAGGCTAGGTAGCATTAAATCAACATATTTTCTATCACTTAAGGAATCTGTGGTCTTCCGTTCTACACGTAATTTCCAGACATCTGTACATTAACCATATAAAATATATTCTAAAACATAAATATCGGTTCAAATTCGTCTTGATGAAAATTTATAACATAATATTGCGTGTTAGGTGTTTCGAACTGATTAGAGTTGAGTTTTTTGATATCTCTAACTGACTGATTGTGTTTTTCGTCAGTTTATAATCGGATTAGACATAATTATTGTGTAACATCAGAAAATTGTGAAAGAAAATTTATTTAAAATTTTTAATTTACAATTTCATAATTTTGTCAACAGTTTATAATCTGTCCAAATCAAATCGTTCAATTGTGAACTGAAATGTTACTTACGTTATTACGTTAAAGTTTAAATATGGAAGATTTTTTTTTATGGAAGAAGGTGGCGAACGAGCCAGCAGATCACCTGATGTTAAGTGAGCGCTACCTATAGACATCTGCAACAAGCAAATATGTGGCAGAGGCGTTGCCTACCTTTAATGGACAGAGAAAGGCATAGATAGGAATAAGGATATTTATTTTTCCCCGTTAACCATCTTCACGTCCAATCCTGTTCCCGTTCCCATCCTATCCTTACGAGGAAAGGGTGGGAAGGGGAAGAGGACTGCAATTAGCCCTTCGGCACCTCACTCGTCAGACGAAACGCAGCATACTTCTACTATACGCCTGTTTTCTGTGAGGTCGTGGTATTTCACCGGTCGAGCCGGCCCAGTCGTGCAACAGATGTTGTTGTTGCGGCAATGCAACTGTTTTAGGTAGTAGGTAGTAGTATTCTAATAACTTTTTCACATCGTTACGAAATAATTACCGTAATTATGAAAGTAATGTTTCTTTTAAATTGACACAATTAACTAGTTTATTAATTTTGAGGTACAATTTAGGAAACGTCGTCCTAAATGTTGCTAATATATAATAGCTGGTATCGGTATCCCAAGACCTTTTGGCGAGCATACAGCGAGTAAGATCTACATATTGACAATTTCCGAGTCAATCAAATAAAAGAAAGAAGTAAAAAAAAAAAAAGATTAAAGATTGAAAAAAACTTAAAAATACGCTCTCGTAACCAGCCGAACTAAAAAGTATAAAATATTTTTAATGAGTTTAAAAAAAACAATAGCAATAAAAAATCATTTTTGCCTAAAAAAAGAGTGTGTTTTACTATTTATTTTCTACTTTTTAGTTGGCTACGTACAAATGCGAAGTTTCAAATGAATCCGATGTTTTGAAGGGGTTCAAAATCACGTTCAAAGATTCCGTTAAAAACAAACAAACATAGTACATACATACACACCAAGCTCATAAAAGCATATTAATGACATCTGCGTAATAAAATGAACTATTAATTCTTAAATTGAAATAACCCAGAAATTGTCTTATCTTATAAAATCTCGTGTTTGTTTACATCAAAGTACTACGTGGCGGACCGTTTATTGTACAGATAAAATCTTCATCTCATTTGAAAACAGTTAATTGTTTCCTGAACAATAAAGTCTGGCAATACTCGTATTGAAGTGAATTAAACATCTTGCGTAACAAAATCATTCGTATCACAATAAACGGCACATAAGGCTTAAAACCGAATGTACAATGTTTAAGATGCTAGCTGATGCTGACTCAAGTCAGTGTGGAATATAAAATAATGAACGGTGATGTGTGTGTGAGATACCTGCGCGTGAGCAGTGCAGGTGTGGATGTGCGTTATCGTGGCATGCTTTAGAGATAATTAAATATGTTTAGTGACATAGTCAGTTGAATTTAATTTGTTAAAATGTTGGTATTTTAAGATCATAGAAATTACATTTTCCTTTACAAATATTACACGTATACTATAATATAATTGTTCCATACCTCTGTATGAATTATCTCATAGAATTTCATGAAAAAAGAATTAACAGACACAGTGCACACTAATCACTAAGACTCGCAATAGGTTCTATAGATATAGCATCCTAATAATACGCATGTGTGATGTTATATATCATATCAGTGGCAAAACACCTGATCCACAATCCGAGAATCAACATTTATGGTTCCTAAGCAACTAAGGCAATGTGCAGCGATAAATTTACAAAGACCTATAATAATCATATCTTTAAATATCTACAAGCTTAGATATTGTATTCTTGCTTGAATATAATTTTATAATATTACGGCTCTGGCAATATAATTACCACATTATTTATTCGGAGGTATAGTACGAAAGAAACAAGTTTTTCAAGCTTGTTAATCATTAAATAGATGTTGTGTAAAGTCAAATAAACTCAATGTAAATTATTAAATTCAAGATGGTAATTATTTCTCCACAATACGAAATAGTAATAAAACTGCTGTTGCCGCTCAAATGCACGTTTCACCGGCCCAAACACGTTCTCTACACACGCTCAGACTGTCCCACAAGCGCAGGCTATTCACGATTTAAAGCAACCACTATACGCTACGTAACAAACGAGCGCCACCATAGACAGCCAGCCACAGTCGACCGCGCTGGCTGACGCGGTGCACGTTTGTGCTTACGCGCGCTTTTTGATTTTTAAAAAAGTTAAACGTCAAACTTTTTCAACACATATTCAACTTGAAATATTGAACTATTCAAAATTTAGGAATGTAACTGAGTTATTCGGATAAAATAAACGTATTGTGCCATAATTGTAGTGATGTTATATTGTGCGGAGTAGGTTTTAAGAATACAAAATGGGTGTTTTAACGAGGTTCCTCTTAGTGACCGTCTTGCTGCCTTGTGTTTTGGGCCAAGCGCAAGCCGAGTGTTTTGGTGCAGGTAGCGTCGCTGGAGCCGCTATAGGTGCTTTCCTTGGAGCCCTTTTATTGGTCGCGGCCGCTTATTACTTGAGGAAACTGTATTGGAAGTCACGCAAAGGTAAGTGAGACTGTGCTTATTATCTTGTTATTTTCGACGTTTTTTTTGCTTCAAACGCCTGCGGCGTTAAAATATGAGAGTCAGCACTCGTACCACGTAGGTAGTTGCTAAGTGCTGAATGCAATGACCTTTCTTGTTTTTTTTAAATGCTCCTTTGCAACTCACTCCGTAATCTCAATAAGAGGTAGATTTTTTTCTAATCTAGACAACTTATATAATATTCAGATTAAATGTAATCAAAAATTTGTACCTATGCATGTCTGTTTTTCGCCGTTATACTGAAATTGTTTAGAACTAAATAAATAATGATGATAATATTATCTTTTTTTAAAAAAAATGATAACATTAGTCCAAATCTTACATTTCTAATCATACTTCGTATTAGAAAAGAAACGTACGAAGAATATTATCTTGCAACTATTAATAGGCGTCTATCTTACGATGAAAGTCGGTATTCGAAGTTTAAATTTGCGCCAACAAGTTTCGTGGCGGTTTTTTTTTCATTTTTTATGTACAGATAATGTTTTAATAACATGTTATATCTTTGCATTTGACATCTAGTACGGTAGGCGCTCATAAAGATAGTCGTTAAGTTAGGGTAGGTTGTGTGTTGGTAGCGATGTTCAGGGACGTCTCTTGGCTGATAATGATGAAGATTAGCAAAAAGCGTATAGCAATGGTTCTCTGTCTAACTGCGAGAAAAAGCTGCGTTAATAAGACTTGCTATTTATAACGATATCCATAATCAACCAGGAATACCAACACATTAGCATGTCAAAAGACGCGTAGAATAATAATTAAAAAAAAAAATTAGGTCCATTTACAGTTCTCATATGCCGAAGGTTTGGGTTTGAATCCCAAATCCAATAATTGCGTGTAAGCCGATTTAGTCGGCTTCGGATAATGGATTACGAATGTCGTTGTAACGACTGACTACAAATTCATTGGAGTAAAAATGTAATAGGTTTAACATGTGTACATACGTACAGACGAATATTTTTTGATAGACTGGTATGAAGACCCGTTTACACTGGAAGAACAGAATACGATACGCGTAGTGATAGTAGGATCCTAAGTACTAAAATATGATTAAGTCATCTAAAAACCTATTCAGACCTGAATGTTATTCGTTTCCGCTTTGAGTAGAGGTAAAAACCGCGCGGGATCCCCCCGGGTATGTTGTATGAAATTCCGTGGCTAGAGCGAATTTTTACATTATTTAGTATGATTGCTCACTCGGTTTTCTTCTTCTGGGTTCATAGCGCTCAGATCTGAATAGTTAATTATTAAAATCCGTTTAATAGTTTTATAGTTCGCTCAATGCATACAAACAAGTCTGTCCTCTTTCTAAAACTAATGTAGGTTTCTATTTTCATATTGAAATTAATTAAAATTAATAAAAGTGGTTGTATTTTTGGATTTGCAATCAAATAGGCATTAATAGGACAAAAGATTTAATCCAAATAAAATTATACAAAACAGAATGGTTGCGGTAGCGCACGACTGATTAGAACACTGGAGCCATCGATTACAATAAAAATATACTATTCAAATTAGTACTAGACTAGACTAGACTAGACTCACAATCCAGAAATTCAGATATGAAGGCTGGTAGAGGGATATGGACGAGTACCTACTGTGCCGACCTCATATAGGTGGAAAAAGGGTAGGAAGATGATGATGGGGTACTCACAAAAAATCGCGTAATTTACTTCTAGAAGATTTCATTTTACAAACAAACTAGTAAAAATCACTAGCTTGTTTTTTAACTAAATAATGCCGATTTTCGAACGGTTTCCTTCAGTCGTCGACTCCTTTCCGCCGCTAGCTGTAATACGATAATGTCGGACGCGTTGTCACAAACATTTCGCTTGTTGTGCAAATAACGAATACCTTGGTAATCCAACAACAACGGTACACTATGTACGATTGTTATTAATCTAAAGCGGGCGGGTTTGTGCGAACTCAGCTAACCTACCTTACACTTCTTAATTGCTTGCTTGCCTTCTAGAACTTTTTGAAAGTTTAAAGAAAGAAAATTATGTAGCTATAATATAATATAATATAATATAATATAATATAATATAATATAATATAATATAATATAATATAATATAATATAATATAATATAATATAATATAACATAATATAATAATATAAAAAAGCTTTTTAAAAGTTGATGCCGACCTACATAACATGAAAGTTGCGTAGAAATTTTCCACACGTTATTCTCGCCTGCGCCCGTTCACCTCCCCTCATACTCCCTGTTCTACCCCCCGTAGAAGAGAGCGATGAAACTATGTTATGTTTTTTAGGGTGAAATTGTATATTGCTAAGTTGTAAAAAATAATATTTGTACATCTTGTCCTCCTTTCCTAAAGCATCCGTAAGGGATGACTCAAAAACAAAAATAGATAGTTCTTTCATTTGAATGTTTTTAAACTAAAACACAAAGAATGTCAAACCAGGATGTTCTACGACGAGTATATATAAATTATTAACTTTTGCAGACAGTCAAGATGAGAAAAGTATATACCTCGGCCACGTGCTAAGGCACGAGAGATAGGAACTCCTTCAACTCATCTTGACGGGGAAAGTCGCTGGTTAAATAAGTTTTGGTCGCAGAAAAAAATTATAGCTTCGTAATATTAGCGAGTGGACCGGCATTGCGAGTGCCAACTGGTCCACGTCCCAAAGGACAAAAGAAAATATATTGAACTGACTGACTTCCTCTAGTCGGAGAGCTACCTTAAAAAGAAGAAAAATAAACTAAAACATTTTGCCCTCAGCTGACAATGGTAAAACGAAATACTATTTTTTACGTGGCATGCCGGGTAAAGCTGATTCATTTTATGTTTACACATTTGTTCAGTTTGTTTATAAATTGCCGGTTTCTACGTCAACGACACAGATTATTAACTAAGCAAAACTTTCACGCAGTTTCACTTCGCGTTCAGCCTGTGCCCGATTATATTTTGCAACTGCTTAAAAAATATATAATCACTTTAACTACACTATTTTAGACATTTTTTAATTAAACATTGTTTACACAAGAAACTATTATGTAGCTATTTATCTTAATCTCGTAGATTTATTTCCACTGTACATTTACCTTCTCGTTTTATAGTAAGAGTTGTTCTCACTGCTTCTTTTCTTTCTTTTCTTCAGTACCCAGTCGTTCACCAATGATGACGATAAAGATCGGTTCTTCCCCATCATCGGTCCGTTTTGTATGGGAAGGCCAGCGTTGGCTTGACCTATATGTGGCTGCTATACCCTAAAATATCCGTTGATCTGTGTACTGTTTACTCCAAGTTTTCCCTAAAATGAGAAATTTCCAAGCATTTTGCGAAGTGCAGTTAGCTTTTGATTTCTTTGATATATCTATGTCATCATCATCATCAGCTTAAATCAGTATGCGGTTTCTGCCGTTTTGTCAAGGTCTTCGGTCCATTTTTCCTTCCACATCTGACATCGCTATCTCTCATCTAGGTTTTACTAGATTTTTTTTATTTCCTTAATAATTAATATCAAAGAAAAAGTTGGCTGGGCTTAGCTCATTTATATTTTTGTTAAAATTAATCACGGAACGGTTATCTGCTAATTCCCATAGTAGGTATGTAACGTGCCAGTATTACCAGAGATAAGATAAGGCGGGGTCTTGAATGTACTGTGGGAGACAACACTGAACGTTAGATGTGTCTAATTACTTATTAACATTCTTGATGACTAACATCGTAGGTTTTAGTCGCCCCTCTTAGCTTGTGTAGTGAAGCTGTAACCCAGAGGGGTAGTCTATATAAAACTTTTTGTTTGTGTTCGATAACTATGTAACTAGTGGACCGATTTAATTTATAAAAATGCTTTATGTATTGAACAGGTTATATTTTTGTAATAACAAATAAATACATTCTTTGATCATAGTAAAGCTAAACATTATTCAGAAGTAAACAACAGTTTTTTATTATTAACGTCTAATATTGAAATTAACGCGTCTGACACCTGGCACGAACAGTTAATTCCTTAAAAAGTTTATTGTACAGGCGGACCGCGGTCTGTATCTTGTCCGTGATAGGTCGAAACTCAGACCTCCAATTATTGTCAAAAATATTTTTTTTACGGCAGAAGGTGGCAAACGAGCCAGCGGATGTTAAGTGAATGCTACCCATAGACATCCGCAACAAGCAAATGTGTTGCAGATGTATTGCCTACCTTTAATGGACAGAGGAATGTCTATGCCCAGACAGGAAAAAGGATATTACCTTTTCCACGTTAATCCACTCTCCGTAAAAACCCCTTTCCGTTCCTATCCTATCCTTATAAGGAAAAGAAAGGGTGGGAAGGGGAAGAGGTTTGAAATTAGGCTTCTGGCAGCTCACTCATCAGACGAAACGTACTTCTATTTCACGCCTGTTTTCTGTGAGGTCGTGGTATTTCACCGGTTGTGGCGGCCCATTCGTGCAACAGATGTTGTTGCGGGCTCTACCACTGTCTATTTAAATTAATATGTATGTAGATATATCTAATCTAAATATTATTTTCATATAACTTGCACTTGAATTGCCTTGAATATTATTTTCATATGTTCGTAACCACCTTAAGTTTTTTTCTGGACCTCAATAAAAAGATCAACACCTAATTTAGGCACCTGATTTGCCGACTCCTGGTTTATTATAACTATCCTCATTCAAGAGCTGCTTAAATTAGCTGTATGTGTGATACCATAATTTACAGTTATTATAAATTCCTCGTTATACATTGCTTGGATAAATGACAAGCAAACTGCCACGCGGTCTCATTAGACATTAAATGTAAAACAAGTTATCGATTGTCACCAAAGGCCTGTATAAATTGTTAAGGTATTTAATAATAAATTTGTTATCACATTCTTTTGTGACGGTTCGTGGTTTTTAATTGCTTGAATTTTATGCTACGCTTTAAATGTTATTTAATCGATTAGGCTGACTTTTACTAAAAATTTGTGATATAATCGAAATTATCTTAAATCATCTGTGCATTTCTAGGAGTGTAGTATTTGTTAGATCTAAATCTAGTGACACTGATTAGTATACTGCTAGTTTTTTTACGGCCGGCCGTCTGTCTTACACCAACACTACTCGGGCATGTATATGAAATATTAGTAGATTATCGAAATACTTTACTAATATTTCTTATAAACATTTCCAAATCAAGCTTAAACTTGGTTGGAAATGATCGAACCCGCGACCATGTTGTGCATGTTTCGCAGTCCGTACCCTTAACCATTAGGCTATTGGCGCTTATAGATTACAACTAGTAATACATTTTCTTCGTTTAAAACTTCTTAGCTTTTTAATGAAAATATGATCATCCAACACGTTAATAACGTTCTTGTTTAGTCACTGTTATTTAGACAGAATTTATATTATAGTTAAAAGTTATAAAAACGTTTCGCAGAACGCTGCTTGCTAAATAATTTTGCAACTTGAAAACTTATGTAATGCCAGCCGTAGAGGCGTAAGTGATTAGTAAGAACGTTGAGAAATTACAAGCTTACTGCTTACACTTAGTATTATTTTTATCCATTGAACTAAACATTGAACATACTTATATTACCCGCGTAGTTTATTACAACAAACAATTCACGCATGTACGCCAGAAGGCAAGGCAGAGATTACCGATTGGCACGGGTCTTTTGCATCTCGTGCATCATACAAGTTCGTCGGTATATGTAACATCGCTTTTGTTAAGTATGTCTTCAGTTGTTTTACTGTGGTAGAACTTGCAACAACAACATCTGTTACACGAATGGGCGTGCTCGACTGGTGAAATGCCACGTCCTCACAGAAGACAGGCCTAAAGCATACTTCTAGTGCTTCTGTATTTCGTCTGAGGAATGAGATGCCGGTTGCCTAATTTCAGTCCTGTTTCCTTTCCCATCCTTTCCTTATAAGGATAGGATGGAAAGGGGAAGAGGATTGGACGTAGAGGGGGTGAATCGGAAAAGGCAATATCCTTTTTCCTGTCTATCCCCTCCTCTGTTCATTAAAGGTAACGCATCTGCGACTCATTTGCTTGTTGCAGTCTTTAGTGACATCAGGTGAACCGCAAGTTTGTTTGCCACCTTCTTCCGTTAAAAAAATGTCACTAATTTGGTCGGTATACGTTAAATACCGAATGCAGTCCGTAATCTCTGCCTACCCACGTTGGATTCGCTTATTTGTTTATTATTGAGTTAACAAAACGTGACCACCAACTCAATAGTTAAATGAATTCAGTTCCCGCCGCGACAGTCTACTGCGTTTCAGTTGACCGGAGACTTAAATTATATTCTATTACGAATTCATTAAATTCGTTCGTGTTTTGTTTTAATTAAATATTGAATAACGCAATTTCTTGCGTTAAAATGATTTAATAAGGCTTCGGTACACTGATACAATCGAGACAACCAAATCTAATTTTGTTTTTGAATTTAAAATTTCCAAAAGTACGTTAGGCGATTTTCATCTGGGCAACACCTGATATGTATATGGAAGGAAAAAAACATTATGAGAATACCCTGTTTTAAAAATTCAAACATTTACAAAGCTCTAAAATAAGAAAATTACTTGTTTTATCAAAATTTGCTTACAGTAAGAATAAAAAAGTAAAAAAAGAATAAAAAAGTTAACGATTCATTTTTGAAGTGAAAACTTAGATATGACGATATTTCTATGGGTTAATCGTTAATAGTGTGTAGCCATTAATATTACCAATAGTTTTTTTTCAGTGTAGCCATTAATATTACCAATAGTTTTTTTACAACTTTGTGTAGTTTTTTTCATCTCAGATGCATTTTATTTACATTTATTACACTTCAGATTAGATCATAGCTGCTTTTGTGTTGTGGATATTAATGGACACCGGCTATCACTTAAAAAAATCATTAACATAATACCCGGTGCTAAATATAAATACTAAATAATTATTTTAAATATTCTTTGTTACATTAATTTCGCGTCCCACAAAAAAAAAAACAATATTGTTTTTGCTTTGTTTTGTAAAAATATGGCTCACGCGGACTGTTTTTGTTGCAATTACGTAATTATTTATGAATACCGCAAATAACATTGCGTTGGCTAGATCCAGTGCTTCTCAAAATAACATACACACTAAAATGTTAAGCAAGACATCGACGTTGAGAAATCGTTCATTATCTTTGAAGTGAAAACTTCTTTAGCCACGTTAAATGATATATGGTAGGGAAAAAATTATATAGGTTCGTGTGAACAACATACGCCAGCAAACATGCTTATTTGATTTTGGAACAATTTCGACGTTTTTTTATTCTTGTAAGGTATTCAATTTTGAATTTTATTGTTAAGTGACAAGGGTTAATTTTGCTGATTATTTATTGATTTCTATCTCTTATATACATTTTACATAGTTTGAACTATTGTCGCGCCTTCCCACCTGTGTTGAATTTTCATTTCCGTCGGCAGTCCTTATGTGTCCTGTGCTTATATTTTCATTGCACATTTTTTATTTACAATATGTATTGTAATTTATATATTTCCTTGTAAACATCTTCTGACTTAATTCCAAAGACGGTAGGTAAGCTCTTCTTTAAAGATCCTAAGTCATTTAATTCTGGAAAAACAACTGTAGAGATCGTTTCACAAGGTAGTTGTTCAAAGCAGATTCTCATAATATAATTTGTTATTACATCTATCGACAGTTTGAGAAGCACTGAGTTGAGGTGTCGTGTGACCACTCAAATAACTAAAGCGTTTTCACACGGAAACAAGAGCTGTAATTGTTTAATTGTACTCGATCGCTCATGCGAGCTCGCCTTCCTCCTGATTACTTTAATTGATGATAAGAAAACTTGTTACCTAAGCTGTATTGGGTTTATCACTACTGCTAAATTTAACGAGTTGTTACAGATTGCCTCCATTTTATAGTTTTTCACCGACAAATTGTCAATGATTCGTTCAGAATTTGCCATCAGTTTATTATATAGCTAGTGTGAGATTATAAACACACGAAGTTCACAATTTGACGGTGACATCTACATTAGATAGGTTCGTATGTCTTTCTGGAACAAAAACTCGACAGAGTGGTTTGTTGCTAGGATTGACCGATTATAATTAAAACATTAAAAAAAATCCTAGTCAAAGTGTTTGCGTAAAACGTAAGTTCTTCGCAGACTTATCTAACCACAGAAGTAGTTTGTCGTTTCCCTCCATATTGAGACGAAATCGAGCCAGCCGTGTTGCCGACATGCGGACGTTTTGACGAGATTCCGCTAACAAAACGGCATGCTTTAATCTCGACGTTCCAAGAAGCGGTCTTTCTACACGGTAAAAAAGTGACACACTCATTTAGAAAACCGGATTTTGAACGAGAGAAGGTAAACGTGTTCAACGTACGACGTATTTTGTACATCTATTAATATTATACAAAAATCCCCTCGGCACATTTGTCCGCTCGCGATAAACTTCGGTATACGTCATAATCTATACATATAATAAAAATGTAAGTGATCGCTGTCTGTACATGGGTATTTGAGAAAAACTATTATTAGAGACCTTTGTAGACGCAATAAAACCCAAAACAATCTTTATTAATAGAATTTTTGTCTGTTTGTCTTGTGCGTTTGTTACCGCTAATCTCAGAAACGGCTTAACCGACGGCTTTCCCTAATGTATTGTGGTAAGCTTCACTCAACATTTAGTGTTTGTTTTATCTCAATCGGCTTATAAATAAAAAAGTTATATAAATTTAACTGTGCTACGGCCATACTGTGTCGACCCCACATACGCGGGAAAAGGGCAGGGAGATGATGAGGTTACGGTAGTATTAAGTTGGAAATATCATTTCGTTGAAGTAAAATTACAGGGCGGGTAAAACCGCGGGGCACAGCTAGTCGTAACATATGTATGAATTAGACTTTACAAGCGATATAGCTAAGTATATACTATATAACGGGTCGGCAGCAAGCAGAACACGGTCTGTCTCCTTCTTAAAGTGCCATCTTCTTTCGAAGGTCGGCGACCATAAAGGCAGCCTGCACTTTTAATACCGCAGCTCCGCGGACCGTTTCCGGACCGTTAAAGGTTGCCAGGTCCATCCCGGAACCAACTTACTTAGCTACAACTTTAGCGACTTATAGGTTTTTGGTTACATTGACACCCACAGAAGCTGAAGTATAATAAAGAAAGGAATTCCTTTAAATAAATAATAAACTAGTGACGTTCTTCGCAAACTTGTTTATGGTTTATGTAATAAAAAATCGATTAATGTACCGAGCGATTGAGTGATGTAAAAAATGTCATTATCGTATGGCGTTGCAACTCGCATCCCAGCGCTTTGTTCTATTCCGATCTCTGCAAAACGTGTGATTATCCGCGTACAAGATTGCTGTAGCTATGCTTATAACGCAGGACTGTTACATTTGTTATAGCAGATTATTTTGGAGTTAATTTAACTTATATTTCCGCCAATAAGTATCTATACCTTGTTTCATTTCAAGATATGTTTGTTGTAAACAAAGATTTATCGACGTTGAGATCATTGCCACCTTGTTATATGCAGACACCGCTTTTGTCATAAAAATATGCCATGTTTTCTTGCATTCATTGTCTCTCTCTTTCTTCAGACAATATATTAGTATAAACCTAGCCAGACCTCTTCCTATAACATTTTCCATAAAATAGTAACAAATTCTTGTTATAGGATTTAACTTAAATTTTAAACCACCATAATAGTTAGACGTTAGTTTAACACTCTCACATTAGAACAAATTTGGCCTAATTATGGTCTGTTTTGCATAATTCTCACATATTCACTAAACGTCGTACGTCTCGTCTTTGAAGCGTCAATTTACCAGAAGAATTTTAATTGACTAAGAACTGGTTGGTATAATTAACTACGATATAAGTTACTTGGGCAATAAAAAATATATACCTCATATATTAATGCCACAAGGTGTTGCATTGAATGGATAACTTGTGCGTGTAAGAAATGAAATGACAAGTGTAGTAGAAAGTTTTAATCCATAAGATGGATACTATGGGTTAAGACTACTACTAAAGTTCTAATATATGAATCAGTAAAGGGTAAGATTAGTTATAGGTGTCGTCTATTTAATTACAGAAAGGAAAATTCAGAACCAAGTAATTAATTGATAAAAAATTGCCTGAATTCGAATGTTCGAACATACAGATCGGATTGAAAGTTAAACCCAAACAGTCTAAGCCACAGCTATTTTGTAAATGAAAACATCAGTTAAATCTATGTTTCAACATTCACTACCCTAAATGGATGCATTTAGAGTAGGTGAATGTTGATTTTGATAAAATGACCACTTTCGTATTTAGTTACTTTCACATATTTCATTTTAGG
>JWHW01055664.1:237704-261093 GCA_000931545.1 Papilio glaucus
ATACCTATGGATCTTGGCATTTTAGTATTTGTGAAAAGAATTAGCACTGCTTCAGACTGTAGGTGTCCTTGCATATTTTCAATACATCTCCAGTGTAATGTAAATACGTATCTCAAATCGTATTTGAAAAAATAATCGCATATATTTAAACCCAATTGGGGAATCTTCAAACTTTAAGGAGGACCCTGTAGCCTTTAAAACTTTAAAAAGAATCTGTTATTAACCAAAATATTTTTAAAGTTCATTATTCTTTAATTATCTAAGTCTATAGATAAATGAAGTCATAACCCGAGAGAACAATATATGTTGACTTAGTTTTTAAATTCAGTAGGCTGAAGTAGCAATGGACTCTTCACATGCGTCAAGTTAACGGCAAAAGGGGGTGAATATCTAGGAATTGATCTTACGAAAAAAAGTGTAGGGCACCTTCTTCCAGATGGATTGATGACTTTGTAGACACTTGACAATGGATGACTGCATAGTAGGTAAGGCCTATGGCCAACATTGGTCTTACACAGGGTGATCATGAATAGATTAAAGATAAAAAAAAATAGTAGAACGCTGTCTCAAGTACCAATAAACATAATGTCTGGCCGTTTGGTCACTTTACTATATTTTTATCAGGGTATGTTGTGGGTATTTAGTCCCATCCTGTCTCATAAAGCACGCAAACAATGTTCGACGAAATTTACATGTTCATTTCTTATATTTTTAGAAACTGAGATTTTTACGGGTTATTTAATCTGACATTTAGCCACAAGGCAACTTTATTCGACGTTGACATTATATTTCCCTTTGACTTCAGCTTTCGACAAAGGTCAAAGGCCTGATGGGGGGAGNNNTTCATCGTCGTTGTTGTTGTTTACACTTCTAACGAATTTTGTACGGGTTAAATCTTACCTTTACATATTGTAAAATAAAGTCCCCCTGGCTATCCGTGTGGTAGTGTGTGTCTTGTACATTGTGATCTACTGTTAACATTATAGTTTATAGTAGGCCTGTACCTCAGTCGAATCCTTATTCATATTCCTATCTTATACTACACTATTTTCTTCATCACGCAATTTGAACCCCAATTATTATTACTATTATTTACTAAGTATATTGTAAATTCTCTCAGATAACACCTTTATGTTTGCCAGCTTATTTTTATACGGACGTATGTAATTATACATGATGTCATTGTGGCAATGATCTCACGAATATATATTCATTATATAGTCAACAAGTCTATCTTAAAGAAAAACTCGCATTGTTCCCCATTAATGAGTCGTTAGGCCCTTAAGTTGTGAGTCTACTTAGCCTCTAGATATAAAACATTTGAATCATTGTCGGTGTCAATATTTCCAAATATGATAATTACATAAGCGATTAGCCTAATTGTTAAACTTGTACTATGCGTCGATCATTTATTAACATCCGGTATTATTGTGGTCAATCGCTTATTAATTAAAATATCTGGCAACATTTTTCTTGACATGTCTACAGCTATTTAAATCCATTGTCATAGCCGTATCCAATCTTCTAAAGGAAACAAATGACAACGACAAATCAAATGATAAACGCACAAAAAAGAAAAATTTACATGGAGTTCCATTTTTGAATTTCCTAATTATATTCATTTTTTATTGTTAGTTTCCGGAACCAAAGACAAAAGAAGAGCACGCCCCACGTTGTAAAGTAAATGTAACTGTCTTCTCACGTACTCTCAATGTAAATTCATCTTATATTTTTGATACTATGGATTCTTTGTATGGCATAAAAGAGCTATGCATAATATTTCCAATCAAAACAGTTACGAGATGTTATATCGGTGAGATCAATACGATAAGATTGTGTCGCGGCCATTTTGATTCGTGTTTACTTTTTAGTGTTCGTCCAGATCGTTAGCACCGCAGGCTGTTTCATGAGTAAGTCTCGTTCATTTTTCTGCTATAATTTAATTCTACTATTTACATATCTTAGTAATATCTGCAACTCCATGGCTAGCGGGTAATATTCGTGTATTCAGTTATTTATGGTAGTCAGTAAATCCAGAATTTTACGATGAATTCACGATGAGATAAGATGAGAGTGTTCATAAAAGATTCCAAATTTATCTTAAGATTTTTTCGAGTCCTTTTAATTGATCGAATTCTTTCGACCACATCGCCACTTAACATCGTGATCGAGCACAAGTTTATTCAATATAAAAAAGCCAAGACTAATTGAAGTTGATTCATAATACACTACCTCATTCGAATACCCCACCCACCATATTTGCAAGGTGACAATTTACGAAGTAACGATAAGGCCGCGAAAATCGTTTTAAAGACGCAACGCGCAAACAGGCGCTGTTTGCCAATGGCGTTGTTTGAGCTAGCCTTTGTGTATATAACTGGTTATCAGATAAGACGAGATTGCGACTTGTTTGAAAAGATTTTTCTATGCTTTATATTCGCCTTGATCGCGTTTTTTGTTTACTACCGCTATGGATAGGGTTGGCAAAAATACTATTCAAGCAATAAATAAAGCTTAGACAAATACACTGATAAGTAGGCAGCTCCCTTATTTCTTGTTAATTGAATAGAGAATTGACGTTATAGCTTTCTTTTCGGAGTGAAAACATCTTCAGTCGCGTCGGCAACTTGCTTATTTGAATTTGGAACAGTTTCGACCTTTTTTTTCACCCGCCCTGCAATTTTACTTAAACGAAATGATATTACCTACTTAATACTATCCCTCCTACTATCATTTTATCCTTTTCCCTGCCCTTTTCCCGCGTATGTGGGGTCGACACAATATGGCCGTAGCACAGTTAAATTGATATAACTTTTTTATTTATAAGTCGAAGATAAAACAAACACTAAATGTTAAGTGAAGCTTACCATAATACATAAGTGAAAACCGCACCCAAATCTGTTAAACCGTTTTTGAGATTAGCGGTAACAAACGCACAAACAAACAGACAAAAATTCTAATAATCATTGTCTTGGGTTTTATTGCGCTTATAATAATATATATAGTATAATAATAGTTTTTCTCAAATATCTTCCATGTACAGACAGCGATCAGTTACATTTTTATTACATGTATAGATTATTGTATTCAATTTCATTAAGACACAAGGGTTTATTTTTGTTGATTATTTATTTATTTTTGAAATATTGTCGCGCCTTCCCACCTGTTTTGAGTTTTCACTCCTCTCGGCAATTCCTTATGACCTTTGTCTTTTTTTAAATAAGAATGAAGATTTTTGGTGTCAAAATAGCTATAACAGAAACCAGTTTTTTATTTGGATTCAAATTATTATAACTAACGTATTATCGATACTTTATTATGTTCAATATGGTAGACAATAGATGACTAACATTATTAATCCCTTGGATATTTACAAAATGGACTGTTGGCACTCATTACGTAAATATAAATTTACGTTATTAGTATTTACTAACTTAAGAAATTAAAAAATTACACCACAGTGAATTGAATATAAACATGTATTGTCAATGTGCTTAGACAATTTATGACTCTTCTTGGATATTTACAACATTTACTGCTGGATCTAATTAAATTCATGTTACTTCTATTATTCGAATTTGAAGTTGAAGCAGGCGAGAGATGGCGCTGGATCGAAAAATATGGAGGCTCTTGTCGGAGCCCAAGGCCCCCTTTGGATCATCGCCAAACTCTAGTTAGTTAAATTTATATCATTAGAATATATTAACTCTTATGTAAAAAATACACAAATAAATTTTGGTGAGAATAAAAAGGACATACTTTCGTCAGTGTTCGGTAAATAATCCGAAAAAGTACGTAATATAAAAATAAAATATTGGACTTGTTAGAAAATACCAAGTCACGTTAGTTTATAAAACATAAAGAAGATAAATAGATAACATCGCAGCAAACAATTACATGATCCAATCACAAAATGTAGCCTCTCGACGTATTGTGTTTGCCTCGAAGCGGATGTTCATGTGTTAAGATAGAAAAAACCTGATTTAAATACAATATTTAATTTATACAAACATAGACATCAAAATTTTCTTGGAATTATAATTTAACTCGAAATGTTAATGTGTTGGGAAGCTTTGAAACTGGTTCGTGATTCGTTGTATCGCATCTACCAGATGGAAAACATCTTGGATAAATTGGAAAACATTAAAAGCAGGGCCAGTAAATAAATTTATCTAAATTTGAGCACTTGTGGAATTTGTATTCCGAGTTTGAAAATATTCAAGGGCGTAAGCAAGTTGTATAAGAAATAGAATTTACTGTTTACTATTAGCATAACCTGAATATGATAAAAACTCTACTTTAAATTTATTACTTTAGTATAATTTTCCACTCTTATCAAATTATATAATTATTCATAGAAATTTATTTAATGTCCTCTAATAAGGATTTCATATAAACATTTGACAGGATATATCACGAGTAGATAAGCGATTAACAGTAAACAAGAGGCTTTTGCGCAATCAAAGGCTGTTGTTATAACGTGGCATCGAATTGTTTGTAGAAATCAGGTTTTTGCTATGCGACGCGCATGCTCGATTGGCCACGGCGTGGCCGGCGTACCGCAAGGTCGAGCGCTGGTACCTACACTGTTTGTAAGAGTTTTTGCCTTTTTATTAAGATGATGCCTAAAGGAAAAAGTAAGATTATAAGCTTTTTATCGGATTATATTCTTGGAATTTAATTACGATTACTTGTTTTTGGTCGAAACATATCTATGGGTAATATAGGGGTTTTGTAAAGTAGAATTCGGTTCACCTGATATTTGTTGTTTTGTTTTGTAGTTAGAGTTGCAGATGTGTTGCCTAGCCTTAATGGACGGAGACCTATTTTTCCTCTCCCCAGTCAAAATCTCCTTTCCTTCTCATCCTTTTCTTATTAGATATGGATGGGAAAGAGAAGAGGAATTAGAATTAGGGCAGACAATAGACAATACGAAGAATATTTCACGCCTGTTTTTTGCGAGGTCGCATTTCACCGGTCGAGCCGGCCTAGTCGTGTTGAACTGACTTACCAATGTAGTAGTTTGTAATTAGTCGTTGTAGTAATTGTATTACGTCGTAGGATAGTAAAATTACAATTAATTAATTAGACTTTTTTATTTGGATTTACCAAAAATAGAGCGCAATATTCTCTATTTCAAAATAGTGGGTAGCCACCTAATCTGGTCCCTAATAATAAACTAGGTCGGAGCCGGTGTTCTTGAAAAAACTTCACTTGAAGAAAGATTTAGAGCTTAGTTATTCTTTAAGAGCGCTTTGCCACCTCAAACTCGACGCAACTGTAGATGCCTCCTCAAGGCACAGACTAGCATGTTAGTCACAAACAAAAAAAATAAGGACTGCCGACGGTAGTGAAAACTCAAAGCAGGTAGGAAAGCACGACAATAGTTCAACAAATAAATAATTAAACAATAAAAATAAACCCTTGTATCTTAACAATGAAATTCAAAAAGAGTACAAGACAATTAAATGAAAAAAGTTCGTCGAAACTGTTCCAAATGTATATAGGTATCTTGCTGATGCGTGTTGACTCTATCTCGCCAACTTATAACATTTCCCGCTACCAAATATCGTTAAACATGGTTAAAGAAGTTTTCACTTCAAAAAAATATGATATTGAAAGCAATGATCCAAGTGTACAGATCAAAGACAAAGGGCGAGCTGAGGTTCATAACATCGCGACGTCTTCGGCATGTCAATGAGATCACCAGCTCCGCAACGACCACACAATGGCGCGGACGTGACTGAGCCGAGGTACCCAGCTATGAGCTCACTTTGAATTCGAACTACCTATGTATATGTTTAAAATGATTTTATTATTATAATATTTATTGGAAAACGTTTTAGCATAGATAGACTCGTATAGTTCTCGTAGATGTTAGAGTAATAATGTTATTAAGGATCTTATGGAAAGTATATATTAATAAAAAATATAACATTCATTTTTGTGATTTAAAACACGATTCCTAAGATTACTTTAGACGTTAATTATTTTTGACGTGAAAACTTCTTTGGCCGCGATAGACAATATTTGGTAGGGGAATATGTTATAGGTTCATTTGTTTTTTTTTTAAGTCAATTTTGATTTGTACTGTTAAGGTAGAAGGGTTTATTTTCGTTTCATTATTTATTCAAGTATTTTGATCTATTTTCGCGCCTCCCTACTGTTATGATTTCAATTGTTGGCAGTCCTTAAGAAAACACAAGGCAATTAGCCTTTGTGTTTTTTTTTAATATTACAATTTTAGCATTAACGAGGAAGGTTGGCGTATACTCGTGGAGGGGTGGTGTCGGGCGGCCTGCAGTAAAAACTGTAGCCAAAAGAATAGTTAATTCTTTAACTTGCCTTGCAGTCCATACTTTGAACAGCCTCGTTATAAATGGTTATTACTGCTAGAGGTCCATTTTTTATACAACTATTGTATATTTTAAAGCTATGCTAAACAAAAGTGCAGTCATAGTTTATAAAGCTATCGATTGAATACGCTCAGGAATCTCTTATTGATCGTCTCACAATGACATCCGAGACGGGGACAATGTTTTGTTATTTATCGTATTATCTTAAACATTATTGTTCTAGTGATGCTTGTGGTGTGGTGGTGGCGTGGGGGGGGAGGAATCTGTGTTAGATGGTTAAATAAGAATAAAGAAGTTGTTAATTACTACAGATTATAAAACAAAGCCATAATTTTAAGTTTAACTGTGGCCGCAACAACATCTGTTGCACGAACGGGGAGGCTCGACCGGTGAAATACCATGTCCTCACAGAAGACAAGCGTGAAGTACAAGTATACTTGAGTGAGATGCCAGAAGCCCAATTTTAGTTCTCTTTTAATAATCTCTAATTTTAGTTAGGAAAGTGTGGGAAAGGCCCATCCTTTCCTAGTAGTATCCTTGTTCCTGTCCATCCCCTCCTCTGTCTGTTAAAGGTAGGCAACGCATCTGCAACTCACTTGCTTTTTGTGGATGTCTATGGACAGCGGTTACTTAACATGAGGTGACCCCCTTAGTCGTTTGCCTCCTGTACAATCAAAATTTTAATGAGTAGTAGAATAATGTAAATCAAATTTAATTTATATAGTTCCAACAAAATTATAAAGTGAGATATCGTGTCAAAATTGTCCGAGCATGTGTCGTTAGCAAATAAATCTAAACACGCGCCCTGACTAAGACATTCCAAGAGGTGAACGGCCTTGGTACAGGCTTCTGGTCACCGATTCGATACCAGTACAATTTGTTCTTGTTACATGCGTAGAGTTATAACATATAGACCGGGACGATAGTATTACAGATGTAGTATCTGTACAGTTTGTCTTTAACTCCGGAAAATATCAAAATAAAATGACAGTAATTGTTGATATTCGTTCCTCATACGAACACAGTACGAGAAAAGCACAATTGAGTTGTTTTTTAATGATAATTGATACAATTACTATCTAAACAACATTTTAAACCTTCTTTTGCTATGAATACGGTGATTTAAGATCGTTTTTCTCCACGTTGTCTACTTTTACGACATCTATGACTATTGGTTTCTTTTTCCTACTTGCTAGCGGCGCACCGACGGCTCTGATATCTGATAAGAGCGGACGTTTATGTAAGATATTCACTAAAATAAGAATTGTAGCAATACACGCACTTCATATGCTAATCTGTAAACATCAGACAGAGCTCTCAAGGTTTCTGAATGGCTTGATATCTATTATGTTTCTAACTGTATCTAAACAGTGTGGCATAATTAGTCTCATTGACTTCAAATACTCTGTTTTACTTCGCATTGAATACATTCAACTATTTTTTATGGAAGAAGGAAACAAACGAGTAAGCGGGGCACCTGATATTAAGTAACCGCAGTCCATAGACATCTGCAACAAGCTAATGAGTTGCAGATGCGTTGCCTACCTTTAATGGACAGAGGAGGGTATAAATAGGAAAAATAATATTTCCTTTTCCTTCCCTCGCCGGTAAATCATCTTTCCCTTCCCATCCTGCAAACAAAAACAACTACAAAGCGAATAATACGTTACCATTGAGGAATCCTCTAAACATTGACAAACATTTCTACAATGTTTTAACTCTATAGGTTTAGTAGTGCCTACTATTTGTCACTGTCTCGACTCGGTTTAAACAATTGCCTTGTTGGGATACGAACGTTTTTATTAATTTGCTCTTTAATTGCTCTACGGAATTTTCCTTGCCCGTTTGCTTTAATGTACATATTGCTTCCACTTTTAACCTTAACATTTTTTTTTTTGTTGGTAGAAAAAGGCGACTTAGTGATTCGAGATAAAGTATTTAAAATTTAATTATGAAAATATCTTGTCTGCGTCTTTGATTAGTCCTTAGCATATAATTCTCCAAAGATTGGAATAATGTAAAGAACTTGTTGCTTGTACTACTCGTGCATTTTATCTGTCTCTAGAGGTATTATCAGATACAAGAAGACAGTGTACTCCTTTTTCATAGGCCGGCAACGCATCATCTGCAGTTCCTCTTTTGTGGGTGTTCATGGGCGTCGATGATCACATAACCTTAAGCGACCCGCTGCTCGTTTGCCCCTTATCCTATAAAAATATATCATGACGCTCGCCTGGACTGCGACGTCACCGGCCAATCACGCTTGTCTCACCTCTTCGCAAGCATGTCGCGACGAAGCGATCAATGAACAATGTATTTGTTAGTGTGGGGGCCCAGTAGTGCCTCTGTCAAGACGAGCCAAAGGAACGGGTTACTACCGATTTTTTGTGAAACATTTTTTCTTCGTATTATTCCAACCCTCACAGCTTCGCTCCGGGTGATGCTAAAAAGCTGAGCAACAAAAGCGGCCAAGCCATACCCTACTTTTGACCAAACTAGAGATCTCATATCTATTTAATAGTAAAAACATTATGGCCTTGTGAGTCATGGTAACAAACTTTGCATGAAACCTTTTTGGTGGAATCATAATCTGCATTTTTCTGTACATTGAATAAAATCAGCTCTGTGGCGTCATCGGACTGAGGTCTTATGTTGTTGTGCACGAGTAGTACATATATACGAGTAAAGATTGTATTGTGTGTACATCTGTGATTTTTACGTAAAGTAAATGTTCTATAAAATAAAATTTAAAGAAACTAGGTTTAAAATGCACACACAAACTACGTTATAACAGTAGATCTATCTGAGTCGCATTCCCAAAGCAAAGAAATCGGTAATCCCACCCGCAGCTCTTATGATAGCATCGCATAATAACTAATCGGAAAATAGCTAATTGCACAGAATTAACGAGGGGAATGTTTATTGTTTGAGAATATTCCTCGAACATTTGAATCTTTTTTTCTTACATTTCTTGTATTCTATTCCTTTCAAATAAGTTTATTTAAGAAGACATAATTTTTTTAGATAGGGTACTACAAATAAATTTTTTAGATAGGGTGATACAAATATTACCAATAGTTATTACTTAGAAAAGTAGTCTGAGTACCTTTTATTAGGATGTTTTTCTTTCTTTTTTACTATAAGTCATAACAGCTACCTCCATGTTTGTGTCTTTTATGCGCATTTGTTAATCAATTTTGTAGGATGTGAAAGTAGTTTTTTTTTTTACCAGAAAAAATCTATTTTTCTTGTTCACTAAAGACACATTCACATTAAACTTTAGAATTGTGCGTGCGATTCTTCACAAGGCCAATATTGACAGTAAAAGTAGGGCGCGAGTGCGACGACCAGAGAGCTCCATTATCGCGCGTACAAGCGCTTTCATTGTGAATGGGGCTTTACACTAACAGCGAAAGTGAATGTCTAAGCGAGCTTATCAATTACCTATATAATTAAAAACAAACGACTGGCTCAATCGGCCTCAGAACCGTGAAGTGAGTGTCAAGGTGATCAACAGCAGTAATTAATTCTTGCGTAGAAAATTTGCTTTAATTATCAGTTCTAAATGACAGGAAAACATTTGATGTTTATACTTTTAAAGCTGTGTGTTAAACAGTTACAGTTTATGAAGGGAGTTTTAGTAGATTTCAGTATTATTAGTCGAAGTCCTAGGATAAGCCCGGGCCCAAGTTCTGGTCACCATTGCTGGAATTTGACGACGTAAATAAATATATTCATTTACACGACTCACAATGTATAGAAATAAAAATAGCTACTTAGCATAATATCATGCTGAATTTTCACTGGAGTTACTCTTAGTCACTTAAAACAAGCATAGCAATGTTTATAAAAACTAATTTCACTTACTGTGCTTGCTCCTTTGCTTACTTTTTCTGTAATAAAAATACAGAACGCTGCAGAGCATGTAGTTAGTGTGAATGGGATCTTACTTAATAAGTAAGCGTATGTTCGTAATATATCAGTAGCTCAAGGACGGGGCAGTATTTAGTATTTACAAACAAAACTCGCGCTGCCTACAAATCGTTTATCTCGTAACTATATTTGTATGCGGCGTACATTAAAGCATTACACGAAATTCGGTCGAATGACATCAACATGGCTTACGTGAGATTCCTTCGTTTGAGCAAGAAACTTTAACTTTACTTATATGTTTTTCATAGAAAAGGATTGTACCTTAACTTTAACCAGTGTAATGTCCGTCGTATTAGTCCTTTTAAACACCTTCGTGTTTAATTCTTCGTGTTTAGTTCGATAACGTTTTTCTCGCGTATGTATGCTCACACTCGATACCCAGAAGGGTAGGCAGAGATCATGGATTTCCATTTGGCGCAATCCTGGCACATATTTCTCGCTTCTTCAACTTACAGGTACTCCTTATATGTTTCTTTCTATGTGCCGCAACTAATGCTACTACTGTGTACTATGTAAAAAAGTTAAAATACACAGGAGACAGGAGAAATTCGATTAACCTGACTATTTTTTGTCGTGACGCATTCAGATAATCGATTATAAGGAATAGTCCAAATAAATACAGATAAACAAAGTTTATTAATAACTTGTTAACAATACATTTTCGAACGTCCGTATGTAGGTAAGTTAATTTTTTTTTTCTTCGAAAATTACTTAGTTATTGCAAGTTATTGATGAAATTCAATATGTACATGCCTATATATTATAGTTTTATTGGTTTTAAACATTAATGATTGTTATTCCACGGTTGGTATTTTTTTATAGAAGTAGGTGACAAACGAGCAAGCTGTTGACCCGATATGAAGTGAACGTACGTAACGTAACGTAATAGGGATCTGTAACAAGCTAATAATTTGCAGATGCGTTGCCTATCTTTAATGGGCACAGGAGATAAACAGAACGAAGTATAAGTAAGTCCTCCGTCAAATCCACCTACCTTCCCATCTTATCCTTATTACAAATGGATGGGAATAGGAAGAGCAGTATAATTAGGCTTACGACGCCTCTCTAATCGGACGAAACGCAGTATTACTTCTATTTCACGTCTGTCTTCTGTGAGGTCGTGGTATTTCAGAGGTCGAGCCAGCCCATTCAAACAGACATGTTCATACACACAAATGTCTCTTCTTGGTGGGAATTAAACCCACGACCTGCGGCGAGTAAAGCAAGTATCTTACTAACTACGCCAACCGGACCCTGAAATAAAACATGTAGATGTCGAAAAGTTTTCTCAAGTGAGAAGGTCCCCTCGGCAATTTATTCAGTTCATTATTAAAATAAATTGCATACAATGTCCGCTTGCATCGCTAATATGGATTGTCATGGATTCGTGGAATGAAATTCAAAGAGGACGAGTCCCATTAATAATTCGCGTATGATTATTAAATAAATAATAATGAAGCTTACCTTTTAATTTGCTTTATGTTAATAAATTACTTTCATATGTTTTCCAGTTCTGTGACAGAGGTAGAAATGTCCATGAACCCAGCATATTAGTTTCTACGTGTGACACGTGTATCCGTTCTATATACATATGTCCCAGATAAATAATAATAGTTATCTTATGTAAATATTAAGTTTTATTGTTTTAGTCCTTACGTCCACGTTTCTTAGTTATGTTCTTGAATGGAAACATATTAGTCACTTATGTAAGAACTAAGGTCAATGATATTGTTTATCTATATCAATTTGATGTCTATCACAGTCGTTAGAGATAATATTTTTATAATTTATTCCAAATCAAGATAGAAAGTTTGTAAACAAACGTCACTTACCATACATGGCAGCCATTATACTTCTTGTACTTTCATTGGAAATGTAATTTTGTGATTTTTTTAGATAATGTGAAGTAAAATTGTATTATATGGATAGCTAACGTTATAAAATGAGAAAAAATATTTTTCGAGAATATTTGGAAACTAGCGAATTTTTGCGTAAAAGGTAAGGTTATAAACTTCGTTTACAAGCTTACCATATTGATTTGGAACAAACCATTTGTGGTTCGATATTACATAATGCGTCCGCCATTTTCTGACAGCTGTCAATAGTTAACAAAATGTCGTCAGTGAGCAGCGAGATCGGTTCACTTTCGACTGAGCACTGAACTGTCACAATAGTTCTTGCTTAACTATATTCAACACATCAATTTCGTTACATTGTATTCAAATATGTCTAAGTAGATATATTAATTGATAAATTTGTATAAGCGAAGTCGGATGAAGTAGGTACGTACAAGGTTCTTATAAGATTACATGCAATTACAATACTTTATGTGAACCTAGTACATTTGATTTGATTTGAAAAAAATTAATGCAATTTTTTAATCAAATCAAAATTTAATAAAAGATTAAAATATTTTTGTAACTATTTTAATTTTTGGTATTTGTCTTTCATCTTTATGTTTTTACTAGTTACGCATCCTGGCTTCGCCCGGGTAGCTGTTTCGGAATCTATACGGAACATCGTATACGTAGATATGCACCTGTAAAAAACAAAAAAAAATATCCCATGGGAGCCGTACATTTTCCGGAATAAAAAACCTATGTGCTATTCCAGACTATCATCTCTGTACTAAATTCATCCAGATCCGTTCAGTTTTTGCGTGAAAGAGTAACAAACATCCATACATACAAACTTTCGCAATTATAATAATAGTTGATATTGATATAAAGTATAATTTTAATATATAACATTACTCGGCAATTTTAGTTTGCTTAACATGAACTAAATCAACATTTTCTTCGTTTCTCTTTATATGGCAATATAGTTGATTCCCTTCTCATTAGAACCGCGTTTTATTAATTATTTAGATATTCAAATACTTCAGCTAACATTAAAGAAGCTTCGTATTAGTGGCGGTTGACTTTCAAAAACCCGTTTGGTATTCAACGATACACGCTCCGTGACAAATATGCGGATATCATATTAATACTGGTAACCTTTCAATGGACCATTCAAATGTTCGATCATGATTTTTCTAATATTATATTTAATAATATTATAAAAAATCATGGTCGTTTTTTGATGTGAAAACTTTTTAAGCCGCGTCAACATGCTCAACATGCCCCAGCAACACTCGTCAGCAACATATTTGAATTTGGAACAATCTCGACAACCCTTTTTTCAATATTTTTCTTGTATTCAATTTTGAATTTTATTGCTAAGACACGAGGTATTTTAATTGATTATTTATTTATTATTCAAATTTTGTCGCGCCTTCCGACCTGTTTAAAGTTTTCACTTCTATCGGCTGTCCTTACGACTGTCTGATTTTGAGAATATGCAAAAATATTTATAACTAATTGTGCCCCGCGGATTCAACACAGTATGACCGTAGCACAGTTTAACAATCACATATGATTGTTTAAACTGTGACCGTAGTCCATACTATATAGGTTCTACAGTTTTTACCGGCCGGCCGCCTGCCTAACGCCAACCCTCCCCGGAAATAATAAGCTACTAACCGAACCTAACAAAACATATTACATAAGAATACATACATAATTTTTAAAATCGTCCATGTGCGTGTAAATACTACGTTACCAAATGTATGTGTGTAGAGCGCCGTGCTTCTCCGTAATACGTGCGTGTGCTATGAATATCTCAATGCACAATGTGTCAAATGGTCCTGGTTGGAATTTTATATAAACTCGTAATGTATGCTATTTTATAGCATTTTTATCAAACAAATGTTTTTTAACATGGCTCTTTAAATTGATGTAACTTTTGTATTTATAAATTGATTGAGATAAAACAAACACTAAATGTTAGTGTTACCCACAATACATTAGTGAAAACCGCACCAAATCGGTTAAGCCGTTTTTGAGATTAGCGCGCACAAACGCACAGACAAACAGACACAAATTCTAATAATCATTGTTTTAGGTTTTACTGCGTTTATAAAGGCACCCAATAATAGTTTTTCTCAAATATCATCCATGTACAGACAGCGATCAGTTACATTTTTATTATATGTATAAATTGTGTGAATTTTCCAAAATATAAGTATCAAGTAACGCGCTGCAAAAACCGTTAGATTTGTTTATCTAATTAATAGTCCTACAAAAAAGCTACAAATATCTATATTTTATGCTATCGCCAATTATAAGTTTGCCGGGCCAGCTAGTATGATATATTTTTATCGAAAAACACGATCGTTAGTTTGCCCCGGTACCTATAAAGAAACGGAAGATTTCACAATGGAAATGATAATACTAGAGTAGGAAGGAAATAGATTAGAGCTCGTTAGGAAATTCCTAATGTGTAATGTTATACGGTGTAGGATGAATGTAATCAAATGATTTTGTAGTAATTATATGAAATTGGTATTTTACATATAAAATTGATCCTATACCATACTTATACAGCAATCAATTATTTCCTCTATCCTTTATTGTTTTAGCTACCGTTTAGTTTCTCAAATAGCTAAGTACAGAGAAATAATTTTGTTAAATTTGTGTCGTGTATATGGCAATAGACTCATTGAAATGCGAAAGGCTATTGCTATCTCCCTTGTTTTTATACTGTTATTTATTAGGAAATATGTTACCGTTAAAAACTAAAAAAATAAAATAAATTTATTCATCTTTATCGATAAATTTATTATTTTCTAATCTGATACGAATTTAAAATAAAAGCCTTAACAAGGATTAAATATTTTTATTATACGCATCATTTGTATAATGGGCAGATCTTGTATGCAAAGTTTCGCGCGCGTATGCGGCCTACGCACACAGGGGTCGTTGACCCGGTGTCTATTACGTAACGATCTGCGGTTTAAGGGTGAGTTTAATGAAAATAAAATATTACATGAAAGACAAAATAACCAACCTTTCCAACACTATAAGTAGTTTGACTTTTGAACTTGTATAAATCCATTAAGAGCTTCAACCATATGCCGGTGATGATGCCAATACTCCATATGTATGAAGAACGCCAGATACTTAATGTAAGCATCCTTTAAATCAAACCTTTTTCACTTAGTTTGTAGTCATTAATTCCATAAAACATTTAAGCTATTCTCGATGGTTTAGTTCACATTTAGAGATCAGAAAGGCACAAGTAACACTTTCTTATATACATACTCTCCAATTTCTGACTTGTAGATATATACAACAATGTTTAAAGAGTAAGTAAACGATATGTGGTTATTTTACTAAATTAAATCATTTGAAATATTATCAATGTTAGGATCTAGCCTGATTAATTTCTAAGATTAGCCTCGCCTTAATAAATAAATTGTTCGATGCTTTACGGAATGCTATTGTTACTCTTAATATATTTTGTCTCTATTCATTAAATAACCAATCTTCTCTAATTTAACGTACACCATCATCTGTGTGAAAGTCAAGTAAGTTGTGCTGATTGTACTCTCCTTAAAACATCTCGTTATTCAATAAAGATTTATTTGCACATAAACATTACAACTAGTTTTTCTTAAAATATACAAGGTTTTTATTCCAAGTAGCTGGCCACGTAAAACCTCTTTAGATATATCAACCATAAATATAAAAACTCCTTGGACACAGATCATACCCCGAGGTTATAGTGCGAGGAAAGAAGTTGCGCGTAAACCGTTTGTCAACCAACAAAATGGTAAGGTATTTGGAGCTCTGTCCCGTCTGGCGATCACGAAGCATCTCCAAAACTACAGAATAGCGCAACTCTGCTATACAAACTTTAATACAGTAATTGAATAAATTACATTTGGAAAGAAATCGCGGTGCGTCGAACAATCGTAAAGTCGTGTTGTGTTGGCAATGTTGCGAAGATTTGCATTTACTTACGTAAGATTTACATCCGCCGGTCATCGACCATTTCTATTTGTCACGTAGATACAAGTTGACAACGACATCTAGCGGTAATGCGGCAGACAATCTAGCTCCCTATCCGCGCGCTTATTAATTTCCAGGCACGAAGTGAACGCACACAACGTAAAAATGAATACTATTCGTATCCAAAAAATGAGACTTTAATCAGATTTTATTGAGTTTTTGTACAGTTTACAAAAAAGGTAAAAGATAACATCATCAATGATTATAATGCTGATCAGTCATGAGGAATTGAAAGTAAAATTGAATCTAACAATCAGTTGCAGACTTGTCATGACTTAAGTTGTGAATTGTACGAACTAGAATACATTCCAACGACAGTTTTGATTTACTTTGCCCATTGTGATCCGGAATTCAAATTAAGCAAGTAAGGTAGCATAAAATTATTTGAGTTGGTTGAACTATTTAGAACAAGGTTGGTCAACCCCATTATCGCCGCCAATGTTAGATGGCGTAAGTTTGCACAGTGTTCAGTTTAGTTACCAAGTAAATGTAGAAAAGATTATCAAAGAATGCTATAATAATAAACTGACTACAATGTTGTCGGTTATATATTGCAGAGTATCTGTAAAAAGAGAATGTTGTGACCAAAGATGTTAAATTCGTCCAGATATCTAATTCGAATCTATCAAAAGTAAAGCCACTTAAAAGTCTCCAATTGGCGACTTTAAACTTACTACTTATTTTACTTTTTTCGTAAAATCCCAGACAGGTGTGCGGTACGCATTCAAAATCACCCTGTTTTTAAATAAATGTGCTACGAAATCGTGTAAAGCTTGCCCCGAGGAAATAAAAGTACACAAACATCACATTTCACAAGTAAATAAACAATTATCGGAAATATTTTTACACAACTATACAAGAATCAAATTTCATATGTGAACGTTGAATTTGTATGGACAGGTATCAGGCTGTATATAAATCTATGGTTGTGACTATAATTTAGGAAAGCTTGCTCCCAGTGATTCGGGCATGTTGAAAGGATGAATGAAGACAGAGTGAAAAAGTTAAAATTTATGTTGGAAAAGTGAGTAGCAGAGTTGCGAAGTGTGCTTAGGATCGTCATATAGAAAACCACAATCTCTGCCTACCTTCCTCAGTTATGGTGGCTTATATTATTCTTAACCATAGGGTTAAGTTAAATTTTGGAATAGTCCAAACATACAAAAATTTCTCAGTCTGACTGGAAATTTTATAGATTAAATTATATGTAACTTTAACATTGTACTGTAACCCTTTCAAGCCAAATCCCTCTTAGTACCGTCCATTCAAAGTCTAATTAACCGAGACGAATTCAACAACGTGGATGTTACACGCTTACTTCAATCAGACCACTTCTTTTGAACAGAAGTATATAAAAACACGATCACCATCTGGAGCATAAATGTAAACAGTTAGTGCCACATCGTAGATCCGATAACGATCGGTAAATTCTTCAATAGATTTGAATGACGTGTTGTTGGATACGAATCAAGATTTTATTCGCAAGTCTTCATTGATTTAATTAAATTTTATTGTAGGGTTTAATCTATTTGCTGAGGTTGAGATTTACCTTCTGAAGAAGAAACATAGATGATTAATTCGGTGAGAATTAAAAAATAGAAATTGTTGTTCTTGTTGTCTACCTCAACTGTTTACATTTATATTATTGTGTATAAAATTTGTTAATGAATGATGTAAAGCAGACGAATAAGTCTTTCTATTCAAAATATATTAAAATGTTGTTTATTTCATGTATCTCAAATAAGTCAAAGACCGCTGAACCGATTTTGATGAATTTTTGTATGTGTCCTGGTAAGGTTTAAATTCACAAATCGTCCCAGGTACATCTACCGTAGGTGGTGCTGCCATCGAGTACCATGAGTTAATTTCATATTTTTTGACGAATTACAAAATTAATGACATTCGAAAATTAGTTGAACCCGTTAAAATGGCAGGTAAGAGAATGTGTCAGGTCAGCTGGTTTTTGTTTATGATCTCTTTGTATGTATCTCATACATTACATTTACCCATTGGCCGCGAGAACGCGTCGACTTTTGCTTTCGATAGAGACTGCCGGTGTCAACTGGGTCGCTGCTTTCACAACACTACTGCAACTTGTTTCTTTCTTTTTTGTCGTTCGCTTAACTCAGAACACTAGTGATGTGTTCGACGTAACTCAATACTCGATATCGAATTTTCGATGATGTAGCATTTGTTTTAATTATTTTTGGATTGAACATTATTTCAGTATATTTATAAAATAATAGTGCCAAGAATAAGGAACATTATGCTTTAATGGGTCAAACAAGTAACTATTAATAATGATTGTATTATTTATATATAAATTTAATAATAATTATATGTATACATAACACCGTGCTAACAGAAATCAAATGTATCAAGACCTAGCTTGAATGTAATTTAAAACAAACAAATCTACCGTTGACTTTCACTACTTGAAAGGCTTTATTAACACTACTTAACTTACTTAAGGATAGGAGCATATTGATTAAGCGATCTTCTTATGATTGCATCTGATGCATGTCGATAACTGTCAGCTGTCGCTTCGCCCATCACTGAGACATCTTCCCTATTTAACGTAACGCGAGACATTATTGAATATTATGTTATTAATCGATTAAAACCATTGGAAACTGAGGTCGGTATAAAAATTATATCGAATAAAGTCGATTATGATAGCTGTTCTTCCGTCAATAACTAAGACAACTTCCCTATGTATAATCGAATATTTGCTTTTAATCGATTAAAAATCATTAGAAACAGAAGTCGATTATGATCGCCTGACGTGCGTGCAGTCAAGGCGAGAAACAAGGCCGTCTAGCCTCGTTGGCCACAGCAAACGGCGTTAAATCAATTACAAAAGATTTTGCATGTTACGTGTTAAACGTTTCCATTGTCAAACGGCAACCGTGAAGTGTTTAACAATTATAAAACAACTCATAGTCGAAATAATGAATAAGCAACAACTAAACCAAATCTTCGCCTCAAAAATGTAGTCTAATTTTGGAAGGCAGTTGAATAAATAAATAATAATAGGTTTTTTACATTCAAATTTCGTTCGTAGGTCCCGAATATGACAAGATTAAAGAGACATTTTATCCGAGAGTTTACACTGCCGATACATTCACATAAAACATGTGATATCAGTTTGTTTTTTCAGAAAGCGAGAAAGAGAGAGATAACGTTTTTTTATGTGAATGTTCTGGCAGTGCCAATTCACTGTATGGACTATCGCTTATTACCTTATATAAGACACAAGTAGTTGGTTTTGTACATAGTAATGCAAAAAAACCCATTGATAAAAACTAGTTTGAAATTGAATCTAGGACTGACAAACTTTAAGCAGACCGCAGAAGCAGAGTCACAAGGTCTTCTGCGCAGTATAAAAAACTGTTTTCCTAATACACCCCAGTTATCTCTTATCCTGTAGATAGCGGCATAGGCGAGACAGCAAAGAAAATCTACTGCGCACCTTTCATTCCCCATGTTATCAGTTGAATACTTGACCAACCCACGTTGATAAAGAGGCATCCTTGAGGTTTTGTTAGTGATAGAGAAATAGTATTGATAAAATGTTAAATTAGTTTTGACCAAGGACTCAAGAAGCTCTTGTAAAATATTATACCCTATTTCACAGAGCAAATGGAATATTTGTAAACAAAGGTTATTACGTTAAAATTCGTAAATTCCAAAACATTTTCAAAAAAACTTTTTCTCATATTACCATTATAACATTAGCCATCCATATTATAACCATATATATCCATACAATTTCACTTGAAATTATCTCACGATTTCCCCGAAATTACTCACGAGGGATGCAAAGTATGAATTTCCATCGCAAATAGGTTTTATTTCAAAAGCTTAATTGAGTCGGATCAACTAGATAATTAATTATTTACGTAAAAAGGAAGTATGTAATCGTTTTCAATGCATTAAGGTACAACCACACCTTACGTACCCGTTTGGCGAGTAAGAAAGCTGGTTGTAACGCGTTAGAAAGGGCGTATGCAGTGCCAGAACATATACCGAGTTAGTAATTACGCTGGTTTTTTGCTTTCACATTATGTAACTGCTGACCAACATAAATAAGCTCTCATCATTTCCAGTCAGTTCTTGAATGTAACAAAAAATAAATTTGTCTCTTTTGTACAAAAAATTGGGTAATATTCGCACACAGATCCGAACTTCTGGCAGGGCTTAGTTAGACTCCTAAAAGCTTGATGTGCTCGGTAGAGCGAAGCAAAATTTTTGTGACTATATATAGGCGATAATCACCGAATAATTGGCAATTTTTCATTCGGATTATTATGAGTACTTTCAAGAAAAGAGTGAATATGGTAATGGTAAAGTAGTGTGTACCATCGGATATGCCGAGAACTAGTTCCTTTTTAAAAAATCTGGATTCGTGATTTTAGCAGTGTTATATTTATATGATTTAATATTACTTGTGTTAAAGTAACGTCTGTTAGTAAATTTAAATGTTTAAAATATCTTTTATTGTTATTTAACGGCAATTCGTCAGCAATATTATTTGGGTTTTGTTCAAAGTTGCTTACATTATTCTTTTTAGTTTGCCAAAGTCCAGTTAATGACCCTTCGTGTAAATTTTGTTTTATGTAACGTTATTAACGTAGGAAAGCGTCTAGAAATCAATTTATAAGTCGGCTCCAAAGTAAGTTTGGGTGCGGCAGGAAATTCGGTTTCCTTCGATTCCATAACATAGCTTACTGTCCGTTCGCCATAGGTTTTCATTGAGTTTTCTTTATAAAACATTTATTTTTAAGGTGATTTTATTTGAAACTGATAGAAATACCGTACAGGTGTATGTGAATTAATAGATGAAATTAACAAATGTATGTTTCGATTGTTCGAACTTTTTGAAAGGACGAATGAACAAAGAGTGACAGAGCAAATGTATGTAGCAAAAGTGAGTGACGATGTTGATAGGTTACATGCCATACGAACATATACCGTCCACCAATGGCAAGTGATATACTAAAGAAAGGCACGGAACAGATGAGGATGTATGCTTAGATGTAAGAATGTAGAAGAAGCGAGAGAAGTGTGAAGACCGCGCAAAATGTAAATCCGTAATACATGCCTATATACACGTAAATATTCATTTATTTGTCATTTACACTAATATTATAATGAGGAACGATTTGTATGTTTGTAACGAATAAACTCATAAACTACTGGATCGATTTCAACATTATTTTCACCATTAGAATGTAACATTATCAGTAACATAGATTATATTTATTACTAGCTGTGCCCCCCGGTTTCACCCGCCCTGCAATGTTACCTAAACGAAATGATAACTACTTAATACTACCGTAACCTCACCATCTCCCTGCACTTTTCCCGCGTATGTGGGGTCGACACAATACGGCCGTAGCACACTTAAATTGATATAACTTTTTTATTTATAAACTGAATGAGATAAAACAGATACTAAATGTTAAGTGAAGCTTGCCACAATAGATTAGTGAAACCCGCACCCAAATCGGTTAAGCCATTTTTGATATTAGCGGTAACAAACGCACAGACAAAAAGATACAGAAAAACAGACAAAAATTCTAATAATGATTGTTTTGGGTTTTATTGCGTGTATAAAGGCCTCCAATAATAGTTTTTCTCAAATATCTTCCATGTACAGACAGCGATCGGTTACATTTTAATTATATGTATAGATTAGAAAAAATTAGGGATCCCTACTAAAACTTCAATAATGTAAAGAAAACATGTAAAAAAATTAGGAAATTTTCGTCATCGCATGCGCTGCGGAAACGATTGATGATGGAACTAAAATTGCTCTACAATATTAAAGAACATATTACATCTACAAAAAACTTTGCGGAACCATATGTCCAACTATTGTAGTTATGTTGCTATAACTACTTTTTTAGTCGTTGTTTTCGTTAGTATTCAATAATAGTATTTATAAACCAAATCAAAACTCCAGAAGTAAAGCTATAAAATAACTTAAATAATTGTCTCATCCACAGGGAAGCACCTCGTACTATCTACGGATCCAGAATCCGTGAAGGATGAGTTCGCATTCGACAATCCCGGCTTCAGGCAGGACGAGAGACAGGCGTGGAGACACGAGGCGCCCACACTCCCACTCGGTGGAAAGACCAGCGCGCTCCAAGCTGAGTTCACCAGGCCAGAGCACAGCAAGGATGATTCGTATTTACAGGTGCGTTTAAACATATATAAAACTATAAAATTAAATTAATTACGTACATTTTATTCACGCTCGGAGTATCTCTGCGATATCGTTTCACAAATGATGTCGAAATCATACCATATTGGAATGGGTGAAATAATGTGGGACACTCTTTGCTCGTATTAAATTAGGATGATAGGGCCAAAGGTTTTATAGTTTGTTCCAAATGAAGATGGAAATTTTGTAAACAAAGGGTAACAAACAACACCTTACCTTTTACGTTAAAATTCGTAAATTCCAAAACATTTTCGTTAAACATCTTTTTATCACATTACCTTGTTTTATTAGTGAATTATTATCCATAGTCATAATCCACATCCATAATATTACAATTTTCAATTCACTTTAACTTACAATTTCGACAAAATTGCAACAGTACCGATAACAGTATAAGTGACGTTTGTTTGTTTACAAAATTTCTATCTCGATGCGGAGACGTACAAGACACGTAGCGTAGGTGGGCCTACCTAGATATATACCCAGGTTGCAGGAGTGCGCTAGATGACGGCATTAGACAAATTATATACCCATAAGTGGAAGGTCTCTGACGTCCAGCGACGTTGTAGGCCGTCGTATGAATGACTTGTATAAACAGACTATTAACTCCTGCTAACTATAGCAACGATGACGTCATCACATTTACCTGGTTATTTAAAGTTGATAAATTAAATGAATGATCGTTTTTAATCGAATGTTAGGTAACTGTACATCGAGAAGTAAGCCGTGTGTTGCGCAAGCGTCACGTAACAAGAGATGTTCATTTCCTCATTGATTACTTCTCAATGGACAGTCATTTTATTTTATGTATAAAATAACGCAGGTGTCCATGTATATAATATAATATATATGTATCTCTCGCCTTCAGATTGTGACATTTGTCAGTTTTTAATATTATAGCCATATCATAAACTGGCGGCAACTTATTACCCGAACGAATGGGTTAGGTTTGTTACGTTTCACTTGATAAAATTGTC
>JWHW01055664.1:286213-298809 GCA_000931545.1 Papilio glaucus
GTTTGACTTACCACAATCAACAAATTTGTGCTCAAGAAATATTTCCATAAAATCATTTTTAACTTTACAAGAAAATCGTAATGTATCAATGTGGCTTATCAATTATTAAATCTCATTCATGCAAGGTTAGTTGACTTCAACATGATTGCTATTAATAAAAATTCAATAGAGTAACATTTCAGATTTTAAAAACGTCATCTAATCTAAATGACAGCCCTTCCATTATATAACTTATAACAAACCACAAGTACTCGCAAAAGAACACCGCTTCTTGCCAAGGATGAATCTCGGAGCTATAAAAAAACATCTTAATTTCAATAGGGAAGATGGCTGGGTACTACTTGAGATCCCGTGATTAATGAAACCCGCCAAGTGCGAGTCGGAGTCGCGCACCCAGGGTTCCGTACCATTATCTATAAAATCGGCAAACTCACGTTTGTTGTATGGGAGCTCCTTAAATATTTATTTTATTGTTTTTTTAGTATTTGTTGTTATTATTGCGGTAACAGAAATACAACATCTTTGAAAATTTCAACTGTCTAACTATCACGGTTCATGAGATACAACCTGGTGACAGAGGTACAGACGGACAGCAGGGTCTTAATAATAGGGTCGTTTTACCCTTTGGGTACGGAACCCTATAAATTAAATCCCAAACCAAGCATTCAACTGCAAGATCTCAAGACTGTACTGTACTGTAGCTCATTCTGCATAGATTGGAGCAAAAATAATAATTGAAATAAGAGGGTACTTTGCCAGAAATTTTAACATTGGGACGTCAGACACCTCAGTCCCCTCGTGACCATGAGCGCTGTAAAGTACTCGAAACGTCGAGAACAAAAAACATAAAATAAACGCCGTAAAATTAGTTTTATTCCAATAAATGAAAAGTTTTCAAATAATAAATAAGGAAATTAACATTCACGTCTGTAGGTGTTGGTCGTAGGCAGACATTACGGATTTTCATTTGGCTTTTCGCACCTCTTGCTCGAATCTTCTACATATATATGGATATAGAGAAAGAGAGGCTGGATAGAAAAATGAAATATGTGTGGAGAATGATGTGAATTTAAGTGTTTAACTTTTTATTGTGTTTAATTTTATTTCTTTGTATTGTTATTATTATTCAAATTATGTATAGCATCGTATTAGAATCATTTCTGTAATGGTGTTATATGGTTGTAAATAAATAAATCTTTCTTTCTGTTTATCCTCTATCCATTTACTTGGTGCACCAGCAATTGCAACTCATTCGCTTCTTGCAGATGCCTATGGGTAACATTCACTTTATATTAGGTGAACTATTTGCTTGATTGCTACCATCTTCTACTAAAAAAAAAACTGATTAAATATACATATTATAATCCCTTGTTTCCTACATGAAACACTTTGTAATTTTACACATTGTAATTACCATTTGAATTGTTGAACTGTTCCTCCATCTTTAATAACTACTAGTTAGTGTTTTCTTTTAGATTTTTTATAATCTACATTTTAAACTTCAAATAATTTAAGTCGCTTTGGTGTATATTAAAACAAAATATGAAAATTATAAATCTATTTATTTACAAATGACAAATTTTAAGAATCACACTCAGTTTGTTCTGGAACAATCCATTAATATTATTAAAATAAATACATGAAGTTACTACTACACATGCACAATGCAGTGAAACCTGAGTATGATGATGTCAAGATGTTTATTTTTGTACAGTGTAAAAAATATATGTCGTAAAAGAACCACAAGATCAACACACTTATAGTTTTGTTGTTTGCTTTAGACACAACATTGCATTTCACCCTAATTTCATTTACAACAAAACACAAAGTATTACAATCATATACATTTTTAACCAAAAACTGTTGATATATTTACATATTGTGTCACAACATAACTCTGCAACCAACTTTCTTATCTTAGGTGTATTTTTTTTCTAATGATTCTCCTCTTTAAGGAGGTTGATAAATAATTTGTAATTCTGATAGGTCACTTCACATCAGGAGAGCTGTACCTGCCACTTTCTTTCATAGAAAAATGTCATGTGTTTTTTTAAAACATGACATTTTTCTAATATAATAATGTGAAAAAAAGTTAATATTTAATGTTTTAACATTCTCATTGTAATATTTTTTATGATTTACATTTGTAATAGATTTTATTTCCAGAAAAAAATATTCTTTTTTGAAATGTACTTATATACATGAAGTCGACTTACATCTAATATTTAAAAAAAAAAGTCTCTTGTTGCACAACCTCATTTCACGCAACGAATATACTCATTTTAAATATAATATCCTATATTAACAATATGCTATGTAGAACTTTGTCTATAATTCTTTGTGTTCAATATTTTTTTGCCACACATTGCACAAATTCCTTTCTTGTAGGCGCAAGCTTGACAGTAATGTGAACCCACTTGATGCACCTTCATTCGGCATATTCTGAAAATTTTAGAATAATTTTATTGAGGAATATTTAATTTTTGATTATTGATCTAATTACTCCTCCTTTCATCCATGCACTGCCTTAAATCCATCTTTAGATAACAATAAGTCAGCAATATATTAAATTACTAGCTGTGCCCCGCAGTTTCACCCGCCCTGCAATTTTACTTAAAAGAAATGATATGACCTACTTAATACTACCATAACCTCATCATCATCTCACTGCCCTTTTCTCGCAGAGGTGGGGTTGACACAGTATGGCCATAGCACAGTTAAATTGATATAACTTTTTTATTTATAAACCAATTGAGATAAAACAACTAAATGTTAAGTGAAGTTTACCACAATACATAAGTGAAAACCGCACCGCCGTTTCTAAGATTAGCGGCAACAAATGCACAGACACTAAATCATTGTTTTGGGTTTTATTGCTTTTATGAAGACCCCTAATAATAGTTTTTCTCAAATACCTTCCATGTACAGACAGCGATCAGTTACATTTTTATTGTATGTATAGATATTTAATAAGCCAAGCCAACACACTCTCATATATATTGTTATTGAGTTGGAATGTATTTTAAGTGTCTTTTTCGCCTTTTCGTATTCCTTTCATTGGAAAGGATGGGAATGGGAATAGTTTAATGGAGAAGGGGATGAATAAGGAAAAGTAAATATCCTTTTTTCTATCCAGTAAAGGTAGGCAACAACATCGGCAACTCATTTGTAGATTATGCCTATGGGTAGCTGTAATCACTTCACATCTGGAATAACTTGCTTATTGCCACCTTGTTCCATCGACGACAAATAATCAGAAATCAAAATGCAAATGGAGGTGGTGATACAGTAAAGACTGTACAGAATATGTAGCCCATATTTTGTGGAATTACAATGATCACCCAGAAAGTAACAGTTTTTTTTTAAAGACAAGTAAAATGTTTGACATCACGAAATGTTTTGAAATGTTTCTTTAACTTACTAGTTTTTAAGAATTGATTTGTGCGTGAATAAAACTTAAAAGATAACTTACTTGCATTCATCAAATTTTGATGTATAAGGATTAAAACGAGCTTTTTTTGCTGTGAGAGCTTTATTTTCACCAACTTTTCGTCCCCCGGACTCCACGGTATTTCTGGCGCCAGTTTTCCAAGGATCAGGTGTTATAACTCGGCCTAGCTTTTTCTCACATTTTTCACACACCATTATAATTTATTTTGTTTTTCTGCGAGTTTATTTCCTATTTCTTCGATATCAATGTAAATAAACAATGTCGGTTTTAACCTCTATTCATGTGTCAATTGGTGTCAAATGCATGAATCAACAAATGTCAAAAAATGTAAACAGTATAACTTGGCAACAAATGTTGCTACATTAGAAAATGTCTGTAAGAAAGGAAAACTTTTTTTGGCACCTACGCTGCTCCAACATTTTATTTGTTCAGTATTCTTTTATAAGTAGGGTTGCCTTTTTAGTATCAACTATCGTTAAACCCCGACTTTAACATTGTATATCTTGATTGTTGATACTTTTGAACTTCTTGCATGCTTAAATGTATCAATGTAGTAGAGTCGGGAGAAATTTTTCGTATTAAAGCTAACGATCGAGCCTAGGCTCGGCCTTATTGTGCATCCACGAATCGAAATGCTAAACAGGTAACAAGTCGAGATTCTCTCTCGAGGGCCCTTAAACCCAGTCACTCCATGGCAGGGAACGTCCGCCGAAACAACCTCAGAGCTCGGTGGCCTCCTAAGACGGTAATATAAATACTTTGACTTGTGCCCTTGTAATTTATTCTTAAATGTTGTTAAGGCTAAGCGCCCTCTGTGCTCTGCGACCTCACCCGGTGAAATTGTAGATACCTCAGTGACAAGTCAGTAAAAAAGAGGATCGTCGCAAATGGAAATCTATAATATCTGTGTAAAATATCCTCTGGCATACGGGCGTGAATCGTAATTATCATTTTATAATCATCATATATTTTCTTTTTGTTATTACGAAATATTGAAGTCAGCTGATAAGAGTAAAGATGTTATACATTTTTGATAAGACTTTACTTCTAATGTATAACGAAATGTTATACAATAAAACTGAAATATCATAGCTATGGTCTTTAATAGTATTAAACACAACATTATTTTATAATAGTTACAGTAATTTTAATACTCGCTTAAAAACATTGATTTAAATATGGAAAATTAAATTTGGATAAATTTTGTGTGTTTACAGATTTACAGTTTTTTCTTTAATTTGAAGATGTAGCATTCTCTATTCTAAGAATCGGAAAGAGACTGTCAGATTGATAAAGAACCTGCACATTGTTATGTGGAAGGTATCGCATAATTTTATAAAGATGTAATTGTTGTTGATTTTTCATTTGATTATTGAATAATTTGTTAAAGTTGTTTATATAATCAGCATAAGATATACGACGTTTTACTAAAACTTGTGGCTGATATACAACAATTTGTGGATGATGGAAAACGTATGTTAATTCTACGTCACCATTAGCATCAGGATCAGATGAAATTGTTGGCAAATTATCAATCGACGTAATTGGTGATATCTTCGCTTCTTCCACTTTTTTGTCAGTTCTTAGATCATGATTACTTCGCAAAATGTGGACATTTGCTTTATTAGTAGGGTATTTTTCAAATTCTTGTGCTGTATTTAATATTTGATCTTTAGTTGAATTTGGATGTGGGTCAATAAATAAGCTTTTAAAATCATTTTGCCTAGAATTTACATTGGATTGGATATTTTTGTAAAGAGGTATTCTGGATATTAGTTGAATGGGTCGAGTTTCATTGTAACTGGAATTAATAACATTTAAGAAAGTATTATTTCCTATTGAAATATTTGATAAATTTCGCTTCAAGCCTCCCTGGGAAATTCCTAAAGTTTTTTGTACATTTAAAGTAAGTGGAGGATAAAAACTATGGTGATTTAATGAACTTAAAAGCATCTTTCCAGCGATGTTCGATTGGACCGAATTTTTATTAACATCTAAATTAGATCTCAAACTGTTTGGTTTTATGAAGTCAAAAACATTATTAAATGAATTTAGAGTAGCTTTGTGTAAATTATTATTACGCAATGAATTTAGGTTATGATTTTTAAAAAGATTTCCATTCATGCTGCTTGTAAGAGTGTTTTTTATTCGGTTATCATTATTTTCTTTATTTACACTGGAATTACCTCCGAAATAAAATGGCATATTGAAATGTTTTTGTTCCATTTGTATAGTAGGTGTACGTAGAACATTGTTTACTTCTGGGACATTGATTTTTGAGGTTAGTACCGATTGTGTATTCATTTTATTATTTAACATAGCTCTGTTGTTGTTGGTTAAAAGATTCATCAACACAGGATTGTTGTAGAAGTTAGAGCTTGAAACTGATGGCGAAGTATTGAGTTGGTTTTGTGAGTTTTGATTGTTGACTTTTGTTACTTTTGAGAAAAAGTTAGAAGAAGTACCTACATTAGATGCTAAGTTTTGGTAAAATAAAGGATTTTTGAAAGGGCTTACATTAGTATATGAAGTAGTACTATTCAAAAAATTTATAAAGGGAAACGCGGCGAAATTATCTAATACGTTCAAATTTCCATTTATATTTGAAGGGAATGTTTTAGAATAGTTCATAACTAAAAATATATTGCACGGGATTAATTACAGAATTAACCTTATTAGTTGCACTTAATATGCTAGCAGGACCGACCTCACTTTGAATACCTGAAGCACTAGAATGTACAATATTTATATGTTTATCTGCTGGGTTATCTAAATTAAGGTGTATTTTGCTTCCAGTATTCGCAATAGGGCCTATTGGAATAGGTTTAGTATCGTAGATTCTGTTATTTGTTACATTTTCAAAAATAACTGATGTATCTTTTCCTTTAAAATCTTGATTAATTGGTATGCCAGTGTACATCCCTTGAAATCCTCGAAATATCTTGTAGTCCTTGTTATTTCCATTTGTTACTAATTTGTTGTATGCAGCGTTGAGAGAAATAGGTCCTGCGTTTTTTAGGCTAAGTAAGCGATTAGAATTGGCGTAAGATAATTGTTGATAATTATATAAAGTATTTAATAGTTCTTGACGTTTCAAATCATTGGTATTATCCAAAAAGTTATTATTTTCACTCGGCTTATAGCTCACAGATACCGTAAGATTACTTATATCACGTAAAAAATCTTCTAAAGAATTTGTTTTAGGCGTGGTGAATAGATTGCGCATCTCTGCAGTTTCCGTATTATCCAATAATTGAAGAAGTACATGGTATTGAGACAAATAGTCTGAATTGTCTTCGTTAAATGGTTCTACAATTGGTGTTGCTTCAATTAATTTTGATATGACAAAGAATTTATTATTTCCTTCTTGCTGGCAATCACCAGTTAATAGATATAATCTTAAAATTAATTTCACGGTAAGAATGAATTGATCCAAAGCTAGATCAGCGCAGTATTTACCACTTAGTTGTAGAGCTTTCCTACTTTGTAATTCAAATGATTTTTCTAAAGGACTTTCATTTGAACTTGTGTTGATTGATTCATTTGTAGTTATATTGTTCAAATTTGTTTTGTAGCTGGAATAAGAGTCATATGTCAGCAGCGATGGTGAGTTGGTGACATCTGAATTGTTCATTAATTTAGAACTTGAGGGCTTTGTCGTATTGATTAATGTTTCAATGGGTGATCTTTTGATTAGTTTTTGCGCTGAATTATATTGATTAGACCGTTGTTCATCTAGTTTTGATACACTTGAAAGTACCGTATCATATAGCTGACTATTTGGTATATTGTTCAATATTTTAGCATTTTCGGTATTAGATGCAACAGCAATGTCGTTACAATTTACATTCAGCAAATATTTTTTAAAAGCTAAATTTACTAATGTCGCTATTTGGTTCTCTATGATTTTATTACAGTCGTCGCTTATATGATCAATTCTAAAACGTTTCACTTGATCTAATATGAAGGAAGTTAAAGCGTTTACTTCATTAACTCCTTTATTGATATCCATCATCGTTTTGATTTCGTAGACAATTGGCGAGAGAACAGTCGAAATGTTTCTCTCTTTACGTACTATTAATTTTTCAGTTGAACCTTCAGTGTTTATTTCAATTGGACTAACGTGATCTAAATAGGCTTTTATCATAATTCCTATGTTGTGCAGCACGCTTTTATTTGGTGGTGATTTGTCTGCGGTGCCGATGAATTTTGATAGGTTGGACCACAATTTGATTAGGTTGTTGTTATATTGTTTGCATGTTTCAGAGTCGTGTGTGAATCCTGCACTCTCTTTGATAGATCGCTTTGGTCTTTTATTTGATGAACGCTGTAATTGCATAACCAAGGATGTCATATGTAATAAAAATACACTTAAATAGATGTCTTTAAAATTGATATATTTTTGCCAAAATCTTGGGTTGATAACGGTCACGTATTTTTAAGGGATCTTGCTAATTTAAGATTCTTGGCTCGAATCACCAAGTTGTTGGTAATCATACAATAATACCTATCTCTTCAAATAGTTTTAAAATATAGATTTTTTACTCACACCTTGGGAGCCCGCGGTCTGTAACATATAGTAAGATTAACGGTAACAACATACTATATTAACATTAAGGTTGGAATAAATAAGTACTTAATAGCACACATACCTTCACAGACAACAATTTCATAGCCTATAACGAATAAAAATATATTTAGTGTTGGTATATTAACGTTAAGAATTTTGTTTCTTTGACAGTTAAGATTATTTAATGGAAGGGAATTAATTTAAATCAGTTGAATGCTTAATTTTTCATTTGAATTTAATAGTGACGTTTTGTTATTTGTACTTTTGTACCTATATATTAGACTACAACTTCCTTACCTATGACTGCATATTATAAAGTAATGTGTGTGTGGATTGTGTGTGTGTGTGTGTGTGTCTACGGATTTTGGTACGGCTTTTACCATACTGGTATTTATGAGAGGGGCTTACATATATGCTTTATAGAGGTTTTATGTAAATTGCTAGAAATATGTCAACGATTATTGAAGAGAATGAAAGACGCTGGTACGAAATAACGATAAAAAATGTTATCGTATTATGCTCTGCACTGGTGTACAAAGCCGGGGGACGCGTCTATAGTGTTACTCGTGTTATGAGATTTCACGTCGAGTTAATTTATTTGTACTTACAATGTTGTTTGGAATCCATTTTCTTTTATAGTTTTGCAAAACCAATAAAAGATATGCTTTAATAATTTTGTTTTTTTCATTTTTATCATAAGATTTTTCCAAATGTAAATGTTTATAGGATAGAATCTTTTCAAATACATTTTTCAGAATACTTCTGTGCGTATCTGGTGCTTTTGTAACGAACTCAATCTGCATTTCTTTGTTTTGATCTAGAGGTTCGGAGTCATTATTATCTTCATTGGATTCTTGATTACTTCGGTATTGAAGATTTAACTTGGATGTGTTAGTGTTATTTAGAACTTCGGATGTTTCGCCTTGTCTCGTTATGGTTCCATTTTTGCGTGATGGCAGTACAACTTCTGTGGTTTCGGTTGTGCTATTAACCAACTGGTTGAAAAGAACCATTTATTGAATAATGATATTAGATTTAAACATTAAATTTGAGTTTCAAACTTGAAATTTGTGTTACCTCGGTATTGTTTATAGTCAATATAGATACCTGGCAATAAAATAACATATTATTTAGATGGCAACATGAATTTATTGCCTACAGATTCTACTTATTAAAGATACATTTACCTTTATTGTACTCTCCGTAAAATCCTGTAATAAGATTGCTTCATGAAGAAAAATATAAATGACTTAAATTATTCTTCGACGAAACTCAAATAGTTAACCGTTGATCAATATTACTATTATATAGTGAATAAATTTGATTGTTTATTCCGGATTAACTCAAATTCTACTGAACCGTTTTAAAAAAAGTCTCCCACCAATAGAATAGCGAGCGAGTAACCTAGGATATGTTTTATTTAACGAAGACTTTTTTATCAGATCCTTTTTCCTGTCTATCACCTCCTCTGTCCACACAACGCATCTGAAACCTATTTGCTTCTTGCGGATGTCTAAAGGTAGCGGTCACATAACATCGGGTCGATTGCTCGTTTGCCAACTTCTACCATTAAAAAACTCTCTAAATGGCATGCGAGGGTTTCGCAGTTACGTTCTTCTCAGTCTTGTAAGACTCTTTACTATTGTCAACACTTTGACAAGTTTATTTGTGAGTGTTGCAAAGCAATATATTGCTGAAGGGATGATGGAAGACAATTTGTTTGGAAGAATATTTGCGTATGCTGATGATACAGCTATTGTATTCTATGGTAAGTCTTGGTCCGAAGTTGGAGCCATTGCAGAAGATGGCTTGAGTCTAGTAGCGGGTTGGCTTAATACTTGCCGTTTAAAACAGGTGTCATGTAGTTGCAAAATCCTTAAAAGAGTCGAGTGCATTAAATATCTTGGAGTTATTATCAATGAGAAATTGTCTTTGAATCAACAAATAGATTCACTAAATTCGTCTTAGAAGATTGATGCATATTTTTAAAAGAATTGGAAAAATTGCCCATGTACCTACAGTTAAATTAGTCTATTTTGCCCTCTGCCAATCAATTCTGCAATATGGTATTGTTGCATGCAAATACCACTACTTTATTAAAAGCAGAAAGGACTCAAAGGGCTATTCTTAAAATTGCCTTTAAAAAACCCTATCGGCACCCTACCGACCAAGTTTACAGTGAGTGTGGTGTCCTAACTGTAAGGCAACTATTCATATACAATGTCGTTCTAAAATTTCATAAGACAACCTATCAACCTCTGTATAATACTCTCTCGGCTCGTCGTCCTAAATGGATCTGTCCCCGCATTAATACATCCTTTGCTCAAAGATTTTATAATGTTATAACACCCAATCTTTACGCAAAAGCTAATTACTATTGTGATATTATCAACAAGTCAAAATTCAATTGTAAAAAGCTGCTCTACCAATGGCTGATTAAGTTCAACTATCACGACACAGAAACCTTATTAATCACAGGCCAATAAATAGTTATTATAGGTAACAAAGCAACAATCGTAAATTACCTTAGACACATACACTTACCTACACACATACTTATGCACTACATGTGTATATGCACACACACATACTGATTAAGCTAATTGTACACAAACATTCGTTTTGTTTTATGTTAGTTTGTGCATGTGCATATAATGTAAGAAACTAGTCCCCTCTAGCACAGGGAATCCTATTGAGGGGCTAGGGAGTCTCTTTTTTTTGTTGTCTCGAATAGTGAGTGCTTTGTTGTTAAAATATGTACTACTCAGGCAAAGTATCATGATACCTGAGTCTGATCACATCACAGCGTCGCTCTTGCATATCGTGTGACTGCATGTGAATAACACTAACGTACGTGTTTATGGCTTCATCAATCATATTATGTGTACTGTTTATATAGTATGGAAGTTTATATCTTTGTGTGTATTGCTTATGTTCAGGGCTTATATCTTTATTATAAACATATCTCGCTCTAATTTATTTATTCTTGACTTTTCTTCTTACCCTGCTATTTATCTATCTATTTTACCTCTCCAGTCTTACAGGGTTGTCTGGGAGAGATCGCTTATAACGATAAGGCCGCCCTTGCTCACATTTAGATTATAAGTATAGTTTTTGTATATTTATTGTATTTATTTAATGTGCTAAATAAAGTGTTTATCTATCTATTGAATAGGGTTCAGCTTAAGCTGGACAAACGTCGGTTAAATTAAATTGCACGGCGGGTGAAACTGCGGGGCCCATTTTGTCATTCTATTATTGTTTAATCTAGCCACTATTAATGAGACGTATTACATTTTATTAGCAGCGATTCATTTGATATTTGTTGAGAAGCTGCAGATCTTGTCGTACTTTGAAGAACCCTAAGAACTATCGCTTTAGAAATATCGCTGGAGATAGGTCATACCACTTTAGTCGTAGGTGGCAGAAAATTATGAGTAAGATGTGGATGGAAGATTATCCACAGCTTATCCACTCCAGCAAATATAAATCAGTAATTATATTGACATTACCTGAACTTTCTTACCTTTATGTAAGTACTTTCTGAACTATTTTTATCCTTTATGGTACTTGTAGTTGATTGCTGTAACATTTATTTTATAAGAATCTATGTTCTATCTACTTATATGTAAAACCTAAATATTTATATATTTATAATTATAATGAGAAATGTTTTATTTATCTTTTTTAATTATATTCTACGTACCGTTGGAATATCCGCTGTTGCCGCGCTGATTATGATAACAATCATCAACGTTTTTATTTTACCCATTTTTGGATTGTAACTATTGAAATAAACAGACGGACTAATCGTATTGTGTGACGCGTTGATAATTGTGACAAAATATTAATCACTATACGTTAATTGATTGGATAATGAACGTCACACGTCGTTATTGTGACAAAATGAACATTTTCTAAAAATATTACTGCAAAATTACTTTAGAAATTTTATGTAGACATTAAAACTAATAACTGTAATTTCTATTCTTTTGTACGAACTTAGAAACTAGCAACATGGAGATAAACGAAAAAGAAGCGGTAGAGTAATGCAAGGAACGTGCTAAATAAAAATCCTATTCTAGGCTATAGATGTAAGTGATTATTTACTCAAAGAAGTTGATAAATACTTTAACGTCTACATTTGAATATAGAAAATTTATCACTATATCTAATCCGGTCGTAGTGGCTTCAGGGCTAAGTATATGCTGAAGATCCCTTGAGTTAAGTTATTTTTAAAGTGATTCATGCTAAGCAGTCAGTTATGGTTTCCTATATACGTCAAACTGAGGCCATCAGTGATAAACAAGTTTACTGTAAATAAAGTTATTTTCATGGGGTTGTTTTATAATAGTGAACAAGTATTTGGGCACTAGCTCACAGGATCACCAACAGATGACAATGATATCGAAAGGGAGCGTAAGGCGCTAGCGGTAAGGAGTAATATGCTGATCAGGAGATTTGCGGCGTGCTTTAGAAATGTAATAAATAAAAACAAAACCGACTTCAAAAAAACTATATTCAAAAACAAGAAATGCACTTAAAAGTATAAAATAATTTTACGCAATTAAACAT
>JWHW01055664.1:298945-316078 GCA_000931545.1 Papilio glaucus
AAAAAAAAAAAAAAAAAAAAAAAAAAACATACACACGAATTGAGAACCTCCTCCTTTTTGAAGTCGGTTAAAAATAACATAATTTCGAGCATACTGCCAATGCTTCTTTACTTGCAGCATCTTGTTTATTTATTATCAATATAACAATGCGTTTAGAGGACTGTTTGGGCAGCCACGCTACTGCAGCGCCTCAGATATGAAGGCGCGGGTCGATGGCTTCGCCGCATCAGACGCAAGCGCATAGCGTCACTCATGCGACGGGTGCGCGGCAGCACTTTCCTGAAGGTTATAGCTAGTCGTGTGGACAGTCCCTTCTACAAGCACTGTGGAAGCCCATGTTGTTAAATGAATATAATATATTAATAATTTTTTACTAACAAAGTTTTAAGTATATTATTACTAAAAAATATGGATGTAATGTGATCAATGTATCAATAAATAAAATTATCACACTACCCCATGTCTGACTTATTTCAGAAGTAGATTTTTTTAAAGGCGAGCAATAAGATGACTAGAGAGAATCTGTTTTGTACATCATTTTAAAAATATAATGTAATAAATTAAAGATTTTGTGTTTCACTAATTTATTTCTATCACATTGTATAATGTTTGTGACAAATTTATTACATAAACTAAAAAAGCAAACGAAAATAACAACAAATATTGCACCAAAAAACATAACTTAAACTTATTTAACGTTGCTAACTCTTATTTACTTCCGTTCTAGTTGGACTACTTTCAGACTGTGCTTGTTTCATTTCTTCAGATGTAAATTCTGGTTGTTCGGAATGAATATTTTCAGAGGTTACAATATCTTGTTGATGCGTAGGATCTGAACGGTCCACTGTTTCTTCAGTCTGGGGTTGAACTTCCTCATATTCAGTTGTATATTCTTGAACATATTGCTGGTCTTCAAAATTTTCTCCTTGATAGTTACTCTGTGTATTTTCAAATTGATTATCATATTGTACATTTGATTCATCGTATTGCTGAGGGTATTGTTCGTAATTTTCATATTGGGGCTCTACGTAATCTGCTTGTTCAACATTCTCATTTTGTTTCGGAATTTGTTCATACTCCTCATTATACTCTGTATTTGTAACAGGGACTTGTTCATAATTTTGGTTGTATTGTTCATAACTTTCCTCTGTGTAATTTTCATTAATTGGTTGTTCATGAACTTCCATAGGTTTCTCAAGCTGCACAATTGTTTCATATTCATTTTGCTCATTAGTGTTATTTGTGATATTTTGATCGACCGATTCACGTGCATCAATTTCTTCCTGTGTGATTGGTTCCTGAACATTTTGTGCATCGTCTTTTATAATGAAATTTTCTTCTTCGCTCACTCTTGTTGTTTGGCAGTTATCACCGATAAGTCTGTCTGGCTGCTGATCTGGCTGTTGTTGGAGCGAGGCGTATCCGGTGGAGTTATCTCCGGTATCGTCCGGTCGGGAATTAGATGTGGGACGTTGTGCAGCCCCGTAGGTTGTGGTAGTGTGCGTGGTAGGTGCTGTAATTATAAGTAAATTGCACTAAAATTAAAACTTTAAATCTTTTACGATGTTATGGAATCCATTTCTGAATATATCATTCTTATTAAATATATCCTATTTTGATAGTACTTATTTTAAAGAATAAATAATATCAGAATAGGATACATTTAATAATTAGGATAGTGGGCTAACAGATATAACGTAGTCACCGTCAATGACTATAAGTAGTAGCCAGTTGAATATGCGGTCCGTAAGCGAGTTTTAGAAAAAATCAGAGGATAGGAAGAGAATCATTGTTTTAAGAGAGATTCAATGTAATTTTTACCTTGATAATTGCTAGGTGCAGGTGGCATGTCCTTTTGCAGCGAACGACCGAGCAGCTCTACTTGACGCTGCAGAGTTGCCAGTTCTTGCCTGCACACCGACACACACGTGACAAAACACACACCCACACACATACACGTGCGACAAACAGAATAAACATGCATTGTATTTTGTAGATCTGGACTTTTTTAAGTGTCACAATACATACTTAAAAATCTATTAACTAAGGTTAATAGTGAATTGTAGTTGTTTGAATAGATTAAGTCTTAAATGCATTTTCTTAACTTTTATTTTGAAATAAAGCATTTTATTTATAAGTTGTTACAAAATTTTGAACATTTTTGAATATATATATATATATTGCAGATATATTGCAACACAAATTTTAGGGTCTGAAAAGGTGTTCATGCGTACTATTTTAATGTCTTTAGAGAGATCTATTGTTAAATCAAAACAAGATTGATACACTTTTTTCATCCAGCAGTTGTAGAGCAAGAAAAAGCGTTATAAAATACAAAATTATTTTACCTGAGCTTTGCAAAATCTACGTGAAAACGCTAGTCTACAGTACAAATTCTGCATCTACGACATATGGGTATGTAAGCTTTTGGTCATTAATTTACCTTTAAAGGATCATCATCAGAGTCAACAATTTTGTCGATAGATAGGTCGCTGAAATTACTCTCTAAATTACCAATATCATCTCTAGCTGTACTTAGTTCGCTAGAATCATCGAATCTTCTAAATCTATTTCTATAAGTGAAAGGTGTTGAAGTACAGTAGGTGCGATCTAGGTCGTAAGATGATCTGCTATTTGGGTAACCACTTAATGGCGTGTAACTTCGAAAAGGTGGAAGTGTGGTGCAATATTTCTTATGAGAAGACCAAAGATTTCGAAGTGTTCTCATAAGTTCAGCATTCCTGCAAAGCAATTGTGTCTTTTCCCCTCTGAAAGGAAATTTACTATTAGAGTGATTACTAAATGATGTAGATTTCAATGATTTTTTTGCAATACTCAAAAATTAGCAATAAATTTTGAAGCTTTTATTGCACACAAATTTAATAGCGGCTGTTATCATTACCCCCAACAGATAATGTTACAATATTAAGTAATACAAATAAATGTAGCACTGTGGCTGCAAAATGTACACTGCCTCTGATATTATATTAATAATTCTTAACTATGACGTTACATAAATTTTCCATAGAAAGAAATACAAAACTCAACATATTTTAGAAATATCGAAAAGGTTCAACTAAATTAACAATAACGTTTGAAAAAAAAATATCTCAACATCTTAAACCTATATAGTTATAAGCTACACGAATGTTAATGTGACTAAATTAGCACTACTTTCTTTCACTTCAACAAGAATCTTTTGTGAATGCCAAAAAATATCAACTAAGGAATATAAATATTTTCTGGCACAATAAAATAACTCTAAAATTGCACAATCACAAAGCTTAAATTAAAACACCGCATTTATATTGATAAGATAATATTCGAAAAATCTAAACACTCCAGGCCTTCACAAATTCTAACAGAGCAATCTTAATTCGCAGCGAAATACTTAGCTATATAATCGTATACACAAAAAGGATACAAAACAGTGGAACATTGAATTCCCGTATTAAGCGTGATTTATTATTCATTACTTTCTTCTGTTCTTTCATTTTTATCTAATTTTACACTTACTCCTGGTTCTATTTCTAATTCTAAGTCACTCGTATTTGGAATTTCGTTTGGTGATAAAACTTCTAAAGTCTGATCTTTTTGTGGCTCAACCAAATCATTATTGACCGAATTTAATTCTTTAGTATCTTTATTTTGAACATTATTTATCTTTGGAATCTCTGAATTTTTGAATGCTTTAGTAGTTTTATCATTATCTCCTATCGTATCTATTGTTTCACTAAGCACATGAATATCGCCATTTGTAACTACCATACTAATATTACTTTTGACCGGTTTACTTGGTGACGTCACATCTACTTGTGATTCACGTCGTTTCCTATCTTTCTTCTTAGGCTTGGGTATTAATTTGACGCTGATGTCAACTTTTATTGGCTCCTTTTTCTCACGTAAAAAGGGCTGTTGAATCATCAACGGTAAATTGTAAATTTTCTCGCCGTGGTAATTCGTGAGATCCTGATTGGTCGTCAACGGGCCAACTATAATCGGTTGGTTATTCGACGAATCGGACTCTTTTTCGGAGCGGTGCTTGGTACGACGATTCTCCGTTTCTCGTGATCTTGATCGGTCGCGTTGTGTTCTGATTGGTTCGTCTACACGGCCGCGACTCTGCGCTCTGCCTGCCACCAATAAAAACACAACACGACGTTAGGATATTTTGCTCATTTCATCAGGGGCAATGATAACAATGTTCAGCAATTTTACTGAGAATTTAAATAGTGCAAATATTGTAACTTCAGCTAATTTGAATTAGATGCGCATGCGTAAATTTGAAAATGTCTCGTACTTGTGCCTACGATTTGCGTCGTCGAGCTTGTCTGTAAGCAAACGACATTCGCCGGTGAGTTTCTCCATCAGACTGTTTTGTGATTGTATCATGGACTCCAACTCAGCCACGGTTTTAGCTGTGGAACCAAATTTACTTCCTATAAACTTGGCGCATTGTATTCCAATCACTACTAACATACTTAATGTAGTTGGAAATATAATAAGTGCTTAAAGTGTTAAGAACTAAACAATCTGATGAATAAACTATTGAGTTGAAGAAATAATCTTTAATAAGCCCTTTCTATTTAATACATGCAAGCGCAAAGCGCAAATGAAAGGGTAAAGTATAAATGTTTTGAAGTCAATTTCAATAATTATTTAATTTTTTTATCCTATTTGTTTTCTCAAAACATCAACAGTTTACCCATTTTATGAACGAATAGGATACTAGAGTCAGGACCATAGCTTTTCGTAACCATACAATTTCTGAGGTTAGAACACTTTTAGATAAATTCATTGTGGTTTGATTAAAATTATCTTTATTTTAAGGAGTCTTAATATTTTTATCAATTAAAAACTCACTTGTTGATGTCGTTGTACTGATATTGCCAAAAATGTATTTGAAAATTCGAACAATTTTTTATAATTAACTGCAAAATATACAATTTGTTTTCTTATTATTTTAGGTCTCGTGAGATTTAATTCTTAGCAGTACTCCTTAGTTACGGCCTTGATTGATGTAGTAATTTCATAAAAGAATATTGGACTCAAACTCTATTCCAAAATGAAGACTTCAAATTAAATTCTAGCTAATTCATTCCGATTTTCTTTAACTGACAACAAAAAACTACTAAAACTCACCATGTTTATTTTCCATGGACTCTAGCATTGTTGATAGTTCCTTGTCTTTCTTATTCTTCTCCGGAGATATCGGCGTCAAACTTTTCATGTTTAACTGTGGAAATAGAGTATCAATTACTGTTTACATTTTAATACGTCTTCATTTGTTTACTAAATCTAAGATAATTTAAAATTGTACCAAAATAGAAAAGTTACTCAAGATTTTGCTATTTTATTTTTCATGCATGAGTTGCACTTTTTAAAATAACCATTACCTCCTTTTCCAGTGTAGAAATTTGTTCAGAGAGACGTAAGTTCTCGCGGCGAGAATGAACTAAGTCCGCGTCGGCGCGATCCAGACGCTGACGAAGTGATTGGATCTGATTGGAAAGGGTTCAAAGTTAATTTGTGAATATTATTTGTGTGTCTTGTATGTGTTCAAATTAAAGGTACCCTATGGATTATTTGAAATACACAGTAGGCTATTGGTTAGTTTTCTTTGCAAGTAACGCCACAAATACTTGTTGAAGGCCTCATGCATCGTAATAGATTATTGTGATTAACTAAAACTTTTTCGGTATTCTTTCTAAATTGGAGATTTCTTAAAGTTTAAGACTAGTTTAATTTGCAGGTTATAAAAAGGACAAGTACAGTTGTGGATTTTCACCTCAGAATTGAGACGATTGGTCTCGTGCTTTGCCTGTCTCTGCTGACGCTCTATGGCAAGACGAGCGTTGGCTAATTCTTCTTCAAGGGATGCTTTTTCTGCGTGGGCTTGGGCCAAGTCAGCTTGAAGTGATGCTGAAATTTCAAGAATAGTGGTTAAAATATTAAGAAAATAAAAACGAAGTTTAAGCTTCAAGCATTAAGAGGTCAGTGCGTCAGCTTTAAGAGGTAAGAGATTCTGAGTGGCCAGTATTATGTTATGTTATATAGTAGCAATCTTTATAAAATTAGTTCATATTTACCCGTTTTATTTTTAAGTTCCATTTTAAGTTCTTCTATGTTCGCGTTCTTCATTGACAGCTCTCGTTTTAGATCGCTTTCTTCACGACGCTGACGATCCAAGTCCAGCTGATCAAAGTTTTACACATTGTTAATATCATTAGTTACTATAGAAGTTTAGTTGGGTAGGATTGAATGGATTGTTCATTTCATATACAAGCATTAAAGGACTAACGTCTTCAGGCATTACATTACTGTTCAGTAGAACATTTTGGTTTGTGGATATATATGTGGTACATATCATCACTCTCGCTCTCTCGACTCGCTACGGAGGTCGATCTCCTACCACCCTCATACAATGGACTCCGGCAACTTTGAACAGATCGTTGATCCATCTTGTAGGAAAGGTGCATCGTCCTCTGTGGATGAGAGCTTTACTCTCTTTTTGCATCGCCCCTGGATAGCATCAAATTCTAAAGACTTCGGATGGTATATACTTTACGAACCTTATTAACATCAAGTATACCTGTAACTTGGCGACGTTGTCATACTGAGCTGCTAGATCATGCTGTAGCTCATCAAAGTGCGCATTGTAGCGCTGTTCCGCTGAGTTGCGCTCTTGTATCGCGCGTCTCGCTCCCTCGCCGGCTAACTCTCGAATCTTGCTTCTCTCTTTAGCCAGGTCATCCTATTTAAATATATTTACCTTATTATTCATTCATTATGTTTCTCCTTAAAAGAATTTAAAAATCTTTTTCTGAGCCTTACATATCTGTATTGCAAGCCTTTAGATAGGATTGAGGAGGGGATAGATAAGAAAAGGGAGAGGAGGAATAGCTTGTAAGAGGAAGGGGAGTGTGCCTTCAACGCCTGATTTATTAGGCGAAATGCGAAAGCCTAAAATACCTACACTTCACACCTGTCTTCCGTGGGGCCATGGTATTTCCCGGGTTCGGTTCTCTACCGCTGTCCACAGTATAATTACTATCTACAATTCTTTATTGGTATACTGGAAGAGAATCTACATTTTTATAGCATATTTACGTTAGTTCCTAACCTTCAAACGTCGCACTTCTGTCTCCAAGTTGTTCCTCTCCTCTCTGAGCTGGTGTTCCACTACATCCGAGCCGCGCTTGTAGCGCCCCTCGCCCTCGCTCTCCTTCTCATCTAAGCTCACCTTCAACTTTGCGATCTGACTTTCTAATGCTGACTTGTCTCTGAATGATAAAAAAAATACCCGTTTTCATATTTAGATCTCAGGTTCTCAAGGGAGGCGCTACCGCCCCCTAGTGGGCGCTAGAGATTTTCTGGGGGGCGGCAGCTGATCCAAAGGCCAATTTTCGGAACATTCGGGACGCACATTTAGCAGGGCGCAGCATATTATGTAAATCGAAACGAAAATTTTATATTATTAGATAAAATACTCTTGCACAGAGTATAGTCTGGACTTCGTTTCATTGCCACTAAACAACAAAAAAGTCCGTTAAATTCTTATCCTTTTTATAGAAAATGGGAAACTAGCCAGCGGTTCTCACGATACCAAGTGACCGCTACCTGTAGGCATTGCAACAAGCTAAATCATTGCAGATGCGTTTGCTACTTTCAATGGACAGAAGATGGGATAAACAGAAAAATGATATTTTCTTTTCCTATCTATCCCCATCCTGTCAAATCCTCTTCCCTTTTCAATCCTCTATATAGAAAAGGGAAGAGGATTTGACGGGGAAATATAAGGAATCCTTTCCTAGAGCCACGATGTTAGTACTGATTTTATTTATACTGTCTCTCTTTACTATATTTGTTACAAGTGCTCATTTAAATTCCTTTTCATAGCCATACCTTTGCAAATTGTCAATCTGCCTCTTAAATCCGTCGAGGCAAGTGGAATCGACTAGACCAGAGGCCAGCTTGCGTTTGTTCTCGTTGTTTTCATCCTACAGAGTATTAAAAATAGAATTACAACAGCTTTCCATTAGTGAGGGATATTGATGTCTAACTATTTATTTTGAGTAAGTTAAAATAGATACCCGACTTTCACTGTCTTATTAAATGCCAAATATTTGATCTAGCGTCTCAAATCGAACATGTACTTTTGAAAATTAACGCAAAGCATGTTCATGCCACTAAGAGCAGTGAATGGCATTATAAAAACCGTCATTTGAAGATGTCTGGTAGAAGTGTTGTTACTAATGGTTTTATACTGTTTACCTGAACTTTTTTCAGATCGATCTTGGCTTGTGTTAGTTGAGCTTCCAACTCTGCGATCCGTGACTCGAAGACGATGTTCGGTCCCTCTAACTTCATGGTACGTGGCTTAGCGCGACGGGATTTGGATGGAGTCGCCTACGTAGCAGAAATAGAGAATAGAATACGGTAATAAGGCTAAACTTAAGAGACAATGGGTGAGACACATTGCTTGTTACGAGCCAGCGGTCGTTCTAGAACTGATAGTTTCTAGAATGGCCGCCAGGCATACAACAACGCAGCGTAGACAGGCCTTCCATAAGGGGGACAAGCGATTTGGTCAAGGTTGTGGGTGTGCAATGAAGGTGGCAAGTGACTGATCTTTATAGCGATTCATGAAGAACATCTACATTCTGCTGCAGCTGTCGACGTCTGGCTAATTGGGATGAAGGAGTAACAGCTCGGTTGTCGAAATTTGATTATAAATCAGTAAGTTACTTTTTTTTGAATAAGTGTTACAATCAATGATTACTTCACTTAGATATATATAATTTGGCGAATTTGTATCACATATTAATAAGTCTTAGGTTTCTTCGCTTGTCCTTTATAGAAACTTAACCTTCGTCGAATCTCACGTGGAAGGTATGGCGTATGTAAAGTTTCATTGCATCTAATAATCACCCTCGATAGTAGCACCCACAGGGAAGGGATGATTAAGACACTTTCCCTTATCATAGTATAACCGTTAGGATCGTTATAGATAAGCCAGTATTTCTTGATATCCTGTTAAAAAAGACAGCCGCGTCAGTAGACCGGAGAGGTAGGGAAAGATTACGGATTTCCATTTGGCAAGGTATTGGTACAACAAAATAACCTTATTATCACTGTCGAGACCAGTGCTGTCTCCGACGTCATCCAGCTCATCGGTCTCTGAGTCGTAGTGGAACATACGCGAGATGATCTTGTTCTTCTGCGCTTCATGCAGGTGCTCGTTCTCTGATATCACCTCCTTCACCTTGCCCAGGAGGTTGTTGAGCTCGTCCTGCAATAGATAATTATAAGTCTTGATCACACGTACCGAGCAAAGCGGTGGGACAGTACTCGGCCTAGTAGGAAGAACGGGGATCGAGCTACTGTCTCGCTGGCTTCACATGTCGAGTGCTCGACTCCGCCGAGAGCACTTTCTCGCCCGTTTACTCGGAACGTGCGAAAGTCATTAGATCATTTTATGTTATGTCTATAGACCTATAATAACAAAATGATTGTTGATCTCGCCACTGAAATTTTATTAATTATCTTCAAGGTCCATAAAGATTTTCAATAAGGCATTATTTTTGCGAGATCAGAGTGAAATTACCGTCCTCTTTTTTCGGGGGTGAATGAGAATTACTCGTATAATAGTGGAAAATTCGGCGGCAGCAGTAGAGTACAAGTGTACCCTCTTCGTTTTGTTCAATGAATGAGTTGCCCGAAGTCTCCTTCTTTCTCCTCTTTGTCCAGGCCTTGTTAAGCAAGGCTTTAGAACTGTTGTAGTAATTTATAAGCAGTAGCAAAACAAAGGATGCCTCTTTCATACTCATAAGCTCGACGACACGCGAGAGAGACGGACGTTTTGTTTGACGTTACTCTTTTATGATTTATTCGTTCACCTATACCAGAGCTACGACCACTCACCCTGCAGTACTGGCTTTCGCGTTCCAACTGTTCAATGTACTCCTCCTGCTTCTGTATGAAGTTGACGACGTCAGGGTTGGTGCCGCCGCTCAGCTCAGCAGCAGGCGGAGCGGCTGGTTGCGGGGCTACAAAAAACGCATTCTATCATAACAGTTATTAATTTTAACTAGCGGTGTGGATCGAGCTTTGCTCGGCTTTGTTCTTTAAATTATCGTGTTGTTTCGAAATAGATATTTATTATTCAGATAATATCATAAATATTTTTAATAACCGTTTTTTTATTTTATTCCGTGCCTGAAAACACGGTTAAAACGACATTATCCGAAAATTAATCCTAGCTAGATCAATTTAACGCCGACGAAACCCCCGCATACTAAACATGAAAATCGTTGGAGCCGTTTCCGAGATTCACATTGTGTTATACACAAGAATTGCTCGTTTAGATATAAGATACGCAGTTTTTCTATAGAGATATTATAAAAGTATTATATGAGTAGAAATCAGTATTGAATGGAAAGTATAATTATCGCGGTTTATTCCGTAGATGTGATTTAACGTCACATTCATTATTGTTAATTCAAACTCAAATATTGCTATTTAGATACGCAAGGCGTTTTGTGTGAACAATCTCTGTTTAATTATAATTTAGGGTAGCGTGTAAGGAAACCAAGGATGGAAGACTATCTTATTTTGTTTGCATGCATCTTTGTTTTAATCCATATATGTATGAATATTTGTATTTTCTGTAATATCTGAGTTATTTTATAAGATTTTCTTCTCATGTAGTGCACATCTTTATATTTTTTCTTTCTTTGATGCGTGCTCGAGTGGTAGAGAATGCCTATAGGCATTAAGTCCATCGTTTTGTGCAAAGAAGTTTTTCAATGTATAAATTAATAAAGAATGCTACGAATAATACTCACTGCTACTGACTTTATGCGGCGTGTAGTTGTTTAAACTATCAGCGTACAGCGTGGTATACTTCGCAGTGAGTCGCGGCCGTGGCTTGTACTCGGCGAGGCCACCGTAGGACGTTGAATACTTCTTGTCCAGGTCTCCGTCAGATTCCTCCAAGTTCTTGATTGACGCTGATCCACCGTAGCTTCGTACCTACACGACGAATAACATACTTGTACTATAATAATAATTAATAATGATTATTTATTTATTTTTCAAACATTTAAGCACATATTTACATGTATTAACTAAATGCACTTAATCTAATACAATAATAAATAATAAAAAAAGGATACATTAAGAAATGAACAGATATTTTGTTTCAATACAGAGAAATCTAATTAAACTTTATCAAAATTAAGTATTTTACCGAAACCATAACAAAAGAGAATAAGTACCTCATTATGAGTGAATTACAAATCAGATTGTTGCCAAAAGGACTACCTCAATAGGATTCCCTGTGCTAGAGGGTTTATTAGTCTAATGATTTAGGACATTGACATCGAGACATAGGGTCGTGGGTACACATCCTTTTTTTTATAAATGATTAACATAATTGTTATTAATATTAATATTTAAAAAAAATTATGAAGCCAAACGAAACGCTGGTGAAATTTTTATTCTCAATACGACAAGACATATTGTATTTTAATTTTTATTGTATTTATTTATTGTATTTATTTCTTCGCAAGGCAATAGCATTATTATTAACAAAATAAAGTAAAACCGTGAATAAAAAACATTTATATTCACAATAATAAGTAATGCATAAAATATTTTACATAAGGTATTTCACAATTTCTACAGGCACACGTTGTGCATCAGTATTTATTGAATTTACTACATTTCTGTCGTCTCTATAACAAATTAATAAATTAATATTAATATGTTAAATACATATAAGTCAATTATAATTCATATTCAAATCGTTCTCAAACACGACATACGCATTAAGCTTTGCTAATCAGAAGTTAAATTGATCAATTAGGTGCTAAATAATTTAATTATTTGCTAATGCCCGAAATCCCAAAAGCCACTTACGCTTGGCGCACTTCCAGATAAGAAATATCTGAGCTTCGACACGGCCTCCTTGTACGCCAGTTCAGTATAGTCCGGTATCCTTTTCCCTCCATATTCGTTCATTTTACTTGGCCGCCTGTAGAAAAAATATGAGGCGCTCATTGTAACACTGCCAACTAAGATAATGTCACATTTTAAACAGTAAATTAAATAAAAAACATAAAATATAAAAACAAAAGAAATGTCAAAACGTTAAATCGCCCTGACGCATTGCGCTGGTTTGTGTCAAGTGGGGTGGACTTTCGACAATGCGTATTGATTTCACAGTTGCCATGGTTACCGTTGTTATAGTAAATATTCGATGCGTAGTTGACGATAAAAAATATCAGGGCATTATGAAAAGATAAATAATTATTGTTTTAAATTACTGATACCTTTGCTCATCCACGACACCGGAGGAACTGTATTAGCCTTTAAAAATACGTTTGCTTATACAACTGAGGAGAGAACATTTTACGAGGTAGTTCTATGGGACAGGAAGTTGTGCAAAAACCAAGTACAAAAAGCTTTGAAATACAAATCATAATAACGATGATGTGAGATTTAGAACTTTTTAAATTTTTATTACAAAAATTATAACTTGAAATGAGTTGATCCGTAACCGTCGAGCATATATGCGTAGATGTATGGATATGGATGTAGAACGGAAGGATCCCTCCCCTATGGACTTGCATTTTTATCCACCTGTTACTAAATTTTGTCGCAAATGTGACGGAACAGTTGCAGTTCCTTATAGTTATTAGAGATCCTTTTAAGCGGTAGAGGCCGCAACAACATCTGTTGCACGAATAGACCGGCTCGAGCGGTTTAATACCTCGACCTCACAGAAGACAGGCGTGAAGTAGAAGTATATTGCGTTTCGTCTAATGAGTGGAGATCTCATTCTAGGACTCTATTCGTTCCTATCCTTTTCTCATAAGGAAGGGAAGGGGAAGAGGATTTGACATAGGTGGGGATGGATTGGAACAGGAATATTCTGTTTATTCCTTCACCTTTCCATTAAAGGTAGGCTAGACACAACTGCAACTCGTTACCCTGTTATCACTTAAGGTGAACCGCTTGTTAGTTTGTCATCTTATTTTATAGAAAGATAAATGTTTGATTCCTTGGTCTTTTATCAGCCGTTATATCTTTCAAAAAGAAAGAAAGAGCTTCATTCTTGCTATTAGACTACATCATATTGTACTACAAAAATAAGCGTAGAGCTAAATGAAGTAGAAAAATAAAACAAAACAAATATTTTTAAGCGTATAGTGGCGCGGAATAGGTCCCTAACTCTAGCTTCACAAGAAGCGCTGATTTTCTCTTAGGGCCTCGCCCGCAATGTTTACGATTAGCGTCTTTATTATTTTCATAAAATAAAAAGAAATCATTAAAAAAAACCTTTTTTTTTCAGCTTTCGTACTGGTTCAATATCCCATTGTGGCAAACGATTTAAAAATCGATATTCTATTATCTGACTTAATCGCGAGCCATACGCGTTCGAAAAACTAGATTTGTTGGACTAACTGAATCTACTTTTAGCAAAATGTCCTATTTACAACAATTTAAGGTACTTTCCTCGCCGTGGCATGGCCGCGAGACGTTCTGTATACGTAGTGTAGTATGTTGAATTGAAATCAGTATATTATTTTATCACACTTGTACTTCACGCCTGTGTTCTGTGAGAGCGGGGCAGTTCCCCGCTTCGTGTCCCTCAGTGCGACGACTAGCGCCGCTACGTAGCTCCGCCATAACTTTAGTCAGCTTTAATACGTACCAAAGTTTAAACTAAATAATTGTATGATTTAGAATACCATTCATGTAACATAATTTTTCTGTATCAGATGATCTGTTTACTGTCGCTCCAGAAACATCGAAAGAAGTTAATAGTGCTGAACCTTTCAAGTAGGAAAACGGGGGGAGGATTTAAAGAGGATAAGAGAAATTAGTAATGTAGGGGCCTGAAGCTCTGCGAAAGACTGATTATGCGACCGATAAAAAGTAATTTTCATATACAATATGCAGCAAAAAACGTGAAAATAAAAATTATATATTATTTTTATTCCAGTGTTATTTGTTATCTTAACGTTTACTTTGTTAATAACTGTACGTAAATTTATAAAAACAGCAACTAATAAGAAATTTAGTTGCGTAATAATTAAAGTACACTCTTACACGTCTATTACGATAAACAGATGAAACCGTGCTAATCATATTTCACTGAACTTATATGTTCTAAATGTCTCCGGCACATTTCGCAGCATTTACTGTCTATCAGACAACAAAAGCTGTGCTGAAATTCTGCTAGTTTGCTCCGCAACCTCGACTAAATCCAAAATAGAAAAAAAAACATACAGACGAATTGATAACTTCCTCCTTTTTGAAGTCGTTAAAAATCATAGTAATTTTTGAAAAACAGTCACACTAGTAAAATAATAACACACATATTTAAAACTTAAGAAATTAGATGCCAAAAATCACGAAATGTTTTTTTAATATAATAATGTAATTAAATATTTTATCTGTACTCGCCTAATTTTGGAGCGCTTCAGTTTGCCATTCATCTCCTTGTCGGAGCCGACACTGGAACCACTTTTTACTCTATACCCCGACTTAGACTTGCTTATGTAACTAGTTGAACCCATACCTGTACAGCGAGTAACAAAGCTTTATACTTTAAGGTATGTACACTTTTATATTTTCAAAGTTCAAATCTATTTGTAACTAAGAAGCCGCAAGGTATCATGTCTAGCACGACAATGGACAAGCGATGTCTGGAGAGGAATAAGTTTTTAGCCGTTACTTTTGGTGTTTCCTGTTTTTGTCTCTTTCGTGTAAGGGAGGGAAATCGATGTATCGGTTTCACTCTAAAGAAAACTTTTCTTAGGGATGTTATAGTCCAAGAGCAATACAATAAAATATTTTAAATACATTTTCATTGTTTATGAAAATAATTTAAAAAAAAATGTTTCCAGATTTAACACAGGCACAGGCAGCACAGAACTTTTTATTGATCCTTTTGGAAAACTTGGTTATTAAAGTTATTTGACTAGGCGCACATAATCGTTAGGAGATATTACGGATGACAATTCATAAACATATTACCCCATATTACTTTGTTCTGATGTTAAACATAAATATTAGATACACATAGACTTACATATTTCTTCTTTTCAGTAGATAGTCGTCCGCTGCTGGATGTGGGCATCTCAATTGATTGCCACACAGATTGGTCTCCTACAGCGGAATCGTTTACTACTGCCTGCTTATTTACTTTTAAAAATCTTTTTGCAATTGATATTTTGTCTCGATACGATAATTGGTTCCAGAGTTACACAGGATTTTTGGGAAGTTATATCTGATTTTTTTACTACTAAAAATGAAAATTGACTATACCTTTTTGATTATTTGCTTACTAAGAAAAAAAAAACTTTAATGTGAATCTAAAAGCGTAAGCGAGTTGATATTTAAAAAAACTTTTCAGTCCATAAGTTATACATTGGCTCTCAGACTAGGAGACAGGCGGTGTCTTGCGTGCGAACCGATCGCGTCGGCCATTACATTACATTTTGGAGGGAAAATACGTTCCCGATCACGCGAAGCCTATCGCTTGTAAACTGAACATCAAGACTGTATATTGCATCGATTATTTCATTAATTACTTTTTTATTTCAGAATAAAAAAATATTTGTTTTTTTTTATATTCATAGTCTAGTGATGATGATGTCTTATATATGGAAATAGTAATATATATATAATATATAATAGTAATAGGAACATAGTCTAGTGTCATAATCATCAAAATCTTTTAACTATATATTTTTTAAAAGACTGTTCCTGGCAATTCGTCCGCGTGGATAGCAATAATAATGTGTTTTCGTACACGTACTCATAGTACGAAGGCATTTTTAACATGGGCTTGACAAAAATAGATATGTTATTCCTTACCATATTACTTATTAGGGATTAGCCGGAACAGCCAGACATACTGACAGATAAACATTTTAAAAATTTTTATTTGTATGAGTACTATATATAAATGTTATGTTATTTTGGTATTACATACAGACACATCAACTTTATTTATCTGTATACCATACTTTTCTAATGAGAAAAAAGATGGGAAGAGGACCAAAATTAGACGTCGGCAACTCAGTCATCACACAAAATGCAGAAACATACCCCTACTTGACGCCTGTCTTCTATGAGGTCGATTCGGCTCGAGCCACCGTGGTACGTTCATAGATCGTCATTTATGAAATTGTAATATTTTCAAGTAGTACATTTACAGCAGACGGTGTAAGTCGGCGCTGGCACCGCATCGCGTGACACCAGACAGCACCCTTCTTGAGGTTTTCTTTTAGTTTTTTATGTTGTTCACTGCTCTACATTCCTCGTGTTTGTGATAGACGTTTTGTTGTTCAAGAAATATATGCCTTTTATTTCAATCTGATATACAGAAATACACTTTTGATCAAATTTTTGAGACATAAAGCTCAGCTAGCGTTGTGGCTTATTTTTTTTTAAAATATTGGTAACTTTATTTATGGTCGACGGTGGTGAACGAGCATGCGGTCCACCCGACTTCAAGCGACCACCACTCATAGCCATCAGCAACAAGCTGATTGAAAGTTGCTGATGCAATGCCTAAATAATGAAAGGAAGGGGGATTTGACTAAATGATAAAGTCAAATTAGTCAAATCCCCCTTCCTTTCCTTATTGGAAAATGGTGGGAAGGGGAAAAGTGGTATAGTTAGACACCTCACGCACCAGACGAAAAGCACAATACTTGTACTTCAGGGTGTCTTCTGTGAGGTCGGTATTTTACCAGTTGGACCGGCCCATTCGTACAACAGATTACATACGACATTCGTTTAACAGTGGTAGAGCCCGCAACAACAACATCTGTTGCACGAATGGGCCGGCTTGACCGGTGAAATACCACGACCTCACAGAAAACAGGCGTGATATCCTCATTCCTGTCTATCCTCTTCTGTCCATTAAAGGTAGGCAACGCATCTGCAACACATTTGCTTGTTGCGGATGTCTATGGGTAGCGTTAACTTAACATCAGGTGCTGCGCTTGCTCGCTTGCCACCTTCTTCCATAAAAAAAAAGATGTTGCGGGTTCTACCGCTGATAAATATAAAAATAATTTGTACATCTTCGTATCCTATTGTTTATAGGGC
>JWHW01055664.1:318819-333550 GCA_000931545.1 Papilio glaucus
AAAAACAAAACGCTACTTTTTGGTGTTAGTAACTATAACAAACTTACTTCTAGAAGAAAAATAAATATATTAAGTAGATTCGATATTTAATTGCACGAAAAATATATTTTTTAATTTGTTGTAAATATATTGCTTTTGAACGATGGCACTTTTCGAATAAATACGTAGCAAAATAAGCATATTAACATTTATATACATTGTGCTCCTGTAAAGACTTTTTGTAACGTCACATACAGCCAGGATAAGCTTGTCTATGGCACGAGATATCAAAGCTCGATGGAGATTTGATGTTAAACTCTATTTACAATGATATTATGTGGCAACGGAACGTAACGCATAAACCTAAGTATAACAAAACTACTATTGAGAGTGTCAATGTGATGGTGAATGAAAATGGGAGTAAAAAAACAGACGGAATATTTTTTGAAGTGAAAACTTCTTTAGCGGCGTTAGACGATATTTGGTAGAGTAAAATCTTCCGAATCTCGAAAAACATGATTATTTGAATTTAGTTTGTTGAAGTTTTTTCATTTATTTTTCTTTTATTAAATTATGAATGTTTTTGAGACTGAAGGGTTTATTTTTATTGATTATTTTTTTGAACTATTTTCGCGGCCGTTTTGAGTTTTCACTTCTGTCGGCAGTCCTTATTACTGCCTGTGTTTTAAATGCATTCAGTTATCACTCGATAAATCATTGGAATTTGTTGACGACTTGTTTAACCCAACTACCCTTCAGGTCGTCTGAGATTTCAGTTTGTTCACTAATACTGTTTCTATTGAGAGGAATGTTAGCTTTCTCTGTGCTGCTACTCGGTGTTATTTGTCTCAATTCTCTGTGACTATTTTCGCTGACGCTTCTTTCAAAAGACGCAACTTTTGTCGTAATCGACTTAGGTTTTGTATTATTATAAGACGGCTTCTTTAAACCTGGATTAGACTTGGCTTGGGGTTTGGACATCATTTCGAGTTCCATTCGTCTTTCTAACACAGTTTTCGCGGCGATCTTTGGCGTTTCTGACGAACATCGATTCTCTGTTTGCACTTTAATTTTGCGCGTGGCAGAGTCGAGACTGGCTCGTTCGTAACTTAACCGTTTTAATTGTATATTACCCTGTTGATTGAATTTATTGCTTATATTTTTAAAATCGTCTTTAGAATTTTGGGTGACCTCTTTCGGTTCTTGTTCATCATTACATTTAGATTTATCTTTAGCGAATCTTCTTGCGTTTTCTGTTGCAGGACTCGATTCAGACCTCGAGAGATGTATCTTGGTATTTACATTTCGTTTAACAGTTAACTTGTTAACTGTTTCAGCAGACGTTGCTTGTTCTGGTTTATCAATATCTTTGTTATTATTTTTCAATGCAGTCGATCCTGATATGTTCCCAATCTTAGGTTTTACCGGCACCGGTGGTGCTATTTTAGGTTTAACCGGCTTAGCTACTTCATGTCTCTTTCTATCATGTTGTATTGTTTCTTTAATTTTATTTGTTGTTATTGTGACTTTAGAGTTTGTGCAAGTCTTTTCGCTTGTGCTTGTAGTGACGATTATTTTCTTGGACTGTGATGAAGCATTACGTTTCAAGCTTTCGATTCGTTTGATAGTTTTATTAACGACTTTATCTCCATCACCACATTCTGTCTTCGTTTCATCACCATCTTCTTGGTCGGAGTAAACCGCTGAATCTCTGAATACGTCTTCATCAGTGAAGTGCTCAATTTTTTCAAACGATCTCTCGTAATAACTCTCGTCAGAATTAACTTGCGTCGATGAGTCCCAATTTTGTTTTGAATTAGTTGTTTTGACTGGATGTTTATTCTGTGGCTCTTGGTAAGTACTTTCACTCGATGAGGTGACAAAAGAAGAGTTAGAGAAGAGACTGTCTGGTCTAACGGCGTTTTTGTTAATAAGTATATTGACATTTTTATGGGTATTTTTATCGTTACCGAGTGTTGTTGGATCAACGTAATCAGATTGAGCGATGCGAGCTCCTAAATACTTGCTGCCTTGCATGTAAATTGGTAATTTGTTTAAGTTTTGATAGGAGCCGTTATTTGATTTTAAAGGAGAAGAATTGACAGAACTGGATCTGTTTGTAACCATACTGATGCTTTTGTTATAATTCGGTCTTAGTTTGTCAGTTTTCTGTACAAGATCATCGCAGCTATGAGACAACGTTTCCAAATTATTTTTCTCGATCTGACTTTCACTCATCGTGGTACCTTCGTGCATGCTTTTACTGAGGACATCATTAATCGTACCATCTACACTAGAACTGGAATTAGCGTCCGTTGTGGTAATTACGACCTTAATATCGCTTGTCATTGAACTATTTTGCAAATCTTCAGAAGGTTTTGTTTTTAGATCGTATTTAGCTTGTATGTCATCGGGTTCGTCGCCAATTATACTTCGGAATCTTTGAAGTAAATTTCTGGAGTAACTTCTTGGATTAAGCGCCGATCTCTTTTCATGCGTAGGACTCTTGTTAGTACTTTCAGAATTACTTTGATCGTTTGCATTTATCTCGGAATCTTCATTACTTTTGTTAGGGTTTTTGCTTTTGAAACGACTTAAGACATTTTTAAGTGAGAGTACATTGGCTGTAGGCTTATAGATTTTATGTTCAGGATGGATTACTTCGATATCTTTTTTTACACCATCTTTTTCTATGGGCAACACTTCGCAGGAAGAAGTTGTAGATGTATTCAAATTGGTCTGCAAGTTGGCAGAAGTATCATTTTTGTTTGAATCGATGTCGATTTTCTCGAAGTTATTTTTATAACATCTATCTATTTCTTCTTCTAATTCTAAAGTAGACTGACTAATATTTTGACTGAAATCTGGGTCATTAGATTTAGAAACTTTGCAAAATTTAAATATATCACTTTCACTCATGTAGTTTTCAACGTCGTCGTAGCTTAATTCACTTTGATCTGAAGCAATTGTAAACGGTCTGTCTGTACTCATGACTTTGCCGTCTCGATTGAGATATGTCTTGCTGCTCCCATTCGGTTTGCATTTGAAGGAGCTTAGATTATTTTCATCCTGCCCGCTTGTAACAACTTGGAAGCTTCGAGGAAGCGAACCCGATTTTCTATCTCTGGATACATTAAAGTGTTCTTTTTGTCGACTGAGCCAAATTTCTGGAGTGTTCGGACTTTGTTGCTCCGGGCCCATTGGCAAATAATCACACGGTAAATTAGTAGGCACTTCTTTATTCCTCTTACAGACCTCTAGAAGATTATCGTATAGAATCTCTTCGTTTGTAGGAGGACCTTTTTTCTCCATTGTGACATAATATTCAGAATCATTTGTAGACTGAACTTTTTGTGGAGATTTTACCGGCACGTCATAAATACCGTCATCAATCTGACTCTGTTTATTAAATGACAAATAAACGTAGTCCGATTCGGGAATATTTCGTATTTCGGATGGATTAATATTCGGTGGTGAAGGCAGCCTTTTTGGACGAGGAACATGAGTACTGTGCTGTATTGTTTTACTTTTACTGTTCAATGAATGCAAACGTTCATCTGCTCTATTTTCAACCCTTAGAGTTTCATAAATATGGTCATCGTCTGATGTAATTTCCACGTGCTTTGATTCCATTAAGTTAATATCCAGTTCATCCTCATGATTCATGCTCATTTCTAGATTTTCGGATGTTTGTCGTGTATATTTCGGTATCAGTTGAGGGGAATCGAAATTTCTACAAAGAATTACTTGATCAGGGTTCGAATGAGATTTTAAAAGTCTTTGATGTCTTCTTTGAGCACTATTTCGTTGCTGTTGTTTCTTCAAAAGTTTTTGGAATTCACGATTTTCCAACAAGAGTTGGGATATTATTTGTTCCAACGGTTGTTCCGTTTCTTCACAACTGCCCACGACTTCCTCTTGTTCTGTGTCACATGTTTTATCATCAAGTTCTGAACTTTCATTTATAACGTTTTGCTTGTGTAAATATTTAACTTTCTCTAATTCATTCTTTTTGAACGAGTCTGTTTTTTCTATAAGCTTTTTGTAAGTTTCTTCGTCTATATCTTCATCTTTGCTAATCGTTTCTGGAACTTTCAATATTTCTTTACTGTCAGACTGTTTATCGACGTTCAGGCTGTCATTAGATTCCGATATGTGTAGAATATTTTCTGTCGAGACATCAGTAGAAAAGTCCGTGTAGAATCTAGATGTGTCAGATGTGACACGCAAACCCTTTGCTCTGTTTTTCTTGATTTTTGATATTTTCTTTGGTATGTTTTTAGTGTTATACATTTTAATTTCTAAGTTCGATTTAATACCAGAATTTATTCCTTTCTTTTTAGTGTCTACTTCAAGATCGGATACAACAGAACCGTCACTATTCTTCGTTTTCCTCGATATTTTATTAGCCCCACATCTTCGGCATTCAAACTCGATTTTTTCGCTACCTTTACTATCATTTTTATCAATATCACTGTCTTGAGACTTCTTTATAATAAAGCCAATATTATTTTGTTGCAGTCCCGGTTCTGATTTTCTTCTCCAGGTGCCTATTTTGGATAATTTAGATCGCTGTGGATCGTCTTTGGATTTTGACCTCAGAGCATCGGTTTTATGTCTATCGATATCAATACATCTGGACCTTCTCCTATGTAAAGTCTGCATTGAGTCGGTTACTGGTATATTTTCTTTAATTTTAGTACATTTGAGGCAAGTTTTTTGTATATTTCTAACACTGGACAATGAATTATTAGTATCACTCAAATCTTCTTTACTCCGTCTCGAATCGGTATAGCCAATTATGTTATCAGATGAATGATAACCTCTTGTTTTGTTTAAAGACGATCCTGGATATTCTTTGCTGAAACTTTCTTGTGATGATTTAAAATCGGAACATTTGCAACCGATTTGTTTTCTCTCCAAATGCTCAGCGCTGCCGGAGTCGATGTAGTGTAGAGATCGATCGCATTCGGGGCATTTGTCTCCAGTTTTAATACTGTTATCGTTAACGCAATCGCACTGTCTCTCTCTAGCCTTCTCTTTGTTAGATAATTCTGTCTCACAATCGGAACACAGATCGATGTAGCAATTGTCACATGTATAGTCTATCCCCTTTTCGGCCGATACTTGAGCACAATCGCACTCAATGGTCTCGTTTCTAGAATTAGGCAACGTGTATTTCCTATTTCCTTTTTTGAGTCGACCTCGTATACCATTTTCGAACGATTTCCTTCTTTCTCTTTCTAGCTTCCTCTTCTCTAGGTACTCGGGCGCTGACAGCTGTTTCCTCATTGATGCTTGAGTTATAAGGTTGTGTGATTTCTCCGCTAACATATCATCTGTAAGCAAATAAAATGTAATTACTACTGGTTGTTACAACGTTATTATCTGAATTTTGAGAAGTTTGTAAACTACTTTATGTCATTGATTTCAAAGAGAAATCATCTTTTGAATGTTTTAATATTGATACACACGTTTATATTTCTGTTACTACCTGTAACTATTCTTTCTGTGTTTTTGCGACAATTTTTATTTGGTCCTTTTGTGTATTAAAACCAATTATGTATTTTCAACTCAAGTATGTCTTTAGTAGAGAATTAGAGACGCGATAACTGCCCCCAACGGCCGTAATTACATGAGTAGAGCCACCCACCCGGGCACTACTACAGCCTCACAGAATACCGGGGTTAAGTATCCATACAATTTTATTTCTGCGTCTTGTGTGATAAGTGAGGTACCGTAGGCCCCAAATCTACCATATGTACTTCCCTCCATTTTCCTATACAAAGTTAAGTAAAGAATGTTAACGGATAGCGGTGGGCACTCAGCATGACTAGAGAATAAACTAGTGCGTACCATTTTCGACCACATCACCACTAAACATCAGGTGGGATTGCTAATTTTCATTCATTTAAAAAAATGAAGTCGTACTGTAGAGTTATAGAAGGATTGTATTAATATATTTACCATCAGTTTTGTTCTGTCCCAGTTCCATTACTAACTGTCTCGCGTGCGATGGTATGACGGCGTTGTAATTCTCTAGAATTACCTGAAAAATTAAGAAAAGTTATTTATAAAGATGATCTGTACTCCTTAAAGCTGGGTACTTAAATAAGTTTAATCAAACTAAAATCAAAGATAATAGTAATAAGTCGACAACTTGTTAGTTTAAACTTACGTGTTGTCGACGACGACTGTCGTGTTCACACTGCCGACAACATTCTGATAAAACATTTTGTTATCTCTCTCTTCTCTCTGAAAAACTTCGATGATTATATTTTATGTGAATGTTTTCGGCAGTGCGAACTTGCGTAAACATATATTCATCAGTTAACTATGCTGTAACATAAAATTAACATTACATTTGAAGGAAAACAAAACTAAACCTACCCGCTTCAGCAATAAAGTCCATTCTCGCTTGTGTCGTGGCGAGCGAGCCTGCAGAGTCAGTTGTGCGCGCGGCGCGTCCCACGGGATCACATGGAATGACAGCGGCGCGCCCGCGATGGATTCCACTAGCATCATGTTGTTGCACTGCAACAATATACAACAACATGCAACAATAAACAACATATGCAAGATAAGTAGCGAGTAGAACATGTCCTAAAACTCCGACGAAAACATTAGTTGAAAACAAACAGAATCCCGCTGCCGTTAGTTCAAACCCCTTCCACTTTCCATGTCTTCCTTGCCCCTATTTCCTTATTTATCCCCTCCTATTTTCAGCATAAAAGCTGGTAAAACATCTGCACCTTCTTGAAGAAAATGTTGTAAAATAGCGGAATGCCGACCATCGAGATGTCAATGGATTTGGGTTGTGCACTGACCATAATGTGAGACTTGTACGCGAGGATTCCGTCTTCTCTGTTCTTGGTGACCAGTAGCATCTTGTCGAAGAGGAAGGCGTGCCGCATCGCCTTCGCGCCGAACACTCTGCGAACATCATACATATATGTATCACGCCGTGCAACTATAATTTAATTACTATTGTGCTTGGCATAACGGTAGCTGTGGTAGAAATACGAATTATGTTGTCATCATTACACCTGCCAAGGTAATTACAGAAATCCTACAAATAAATTCAACCGTTTAGTAAACTAATGCAAACTATTTTAACCGTGACACTCATTTATTAATTAGGAAGAACCAAAGCCAACATTTAAGATACTATGTAATGATAAATTATATCAAGTATGCGTTAGGATAATTGTAAGCAGAGTTTCGGCTTTGTAACATGCTTTTATTAGCCTCGTGTGTTTATAATCCTCTTAGAACCTCTTAAAACGTTGGATTAATTTGTAAACGTTGCATACCTTCAAGGACCGATGATAATGAAATAATTTAAATAGTTTCTCTCAGTATCCTTACTACGATCTTCAGGGTTTGCAATTTTGTGAGTAGACGATTTAACGCCATCTATGTGTTAATATTTATATAACAATGGAACTATAGTTTTTTTGTTTTTTAAACGATTAATTATTTATATTATGTAGTAAGTAGTTTTGTAAATACCTGAAGGTCCCTTCGGCACACAACTCTCCGTAAGTCGTCAGATCCGGACCGTTCCAACCGTACAGCAGTGATTGTATCTCCTGGAAATTAGTTACAATATATTATCAATCCGAAGTTAAATTCACTGCATACATTTCGTTTTCTACAGTTTAAATATGTTCAAGTTATAATCAGAGTTGTTGCCATCAAGTTGCCTTTCCTTTGTCTTCATATTTTAAATAAACCAGTCGTGGGATTCGATTAAATCTACCTATTACTACTACTTTACTACCCCAAAGAGATTCATTTTGAACGTTTTCCACGAATTGATTTAACATTCTTAAACTTTCTCCTTCACTCTCCTTCCTTCTTTTCTTATCGAGTAGATATCTATACAACATAATGGCTAGCCAAAAGATAGCGGTGATCAAGTAATTTTCTATAAAAATGCATTGTCTTCTAGAGTTTAATTTGGGCAAGACGTGTAGGGAGTTTGGAGAAGACGTGTAGAAATTATCTAAAGCGAAAACGCAAAACACTCGAGGAAATACCTTTGGAAATAATTGTAGAAATAGTTTAGGAAATAATTGTAGAAATAGTTGTGAAAGTTTTTGTAGAAACAGATGCGAAAATAGTTGTAGAGCTGTATTACCTGTACGCGGACAGCGTGTTCGTGTCGTCGCTTCATGTCATCGATGTGCTGCGCGATGCCGGTCATCTTGAGCAGCGCGTACTCCGTCTCGCGAGACGCACATTGCTTTACCACATTCTATAATAATAACATAAAATAAATAAGACACGGAGACATTAAATTTGTAGAATCGAAATTCTCGCATTATTCTTATAAGCTTCTTAATCTGACAAAAAATGAACATATTATGGGCATCAAATTGGTCCGAAAATAAAATTTGTGAAATATTTCCCATGGCTGGGAAACAGCTGATTTTGATGGGTAGGGTTGGTTACTTGATACCAGGTGAGCCGCTTTCTCGGCTATAAACGCATCTTTACTTTGAGCATAGTTGACTTTCTTAGCCCTTTCATCTTTTGGAGTGCGAATAATGGAGTCATCAATAACGTACATGTATTAGACTAATGGTATAATTTCTATTATTTTTAATTGACTACATTAAGTAATTAAACTCACTTGCAGCAACAGATGATACTTCAAGATCCTCTGCACCGGTTTGAGCAGGTACGAGGCCAGTGGCAATGGGTGCTGCAACTCCATCTGCCTCTCTCTGAATTCCCTCGCGCTCTGCGGCTTGGAAGCCAACGCTGCCAGTCTCTCCATAGTGCGGGGGTAGCCGGTACAGTACGATGTGTAGACCGCAAAGCCAGCCGTGTTGTTGACGAAGCATCGGGCGATGCACGTCGCGTCCAATCGGCACGTGTTTAGCTCTTCGCAGAGGGACCTAAACAAAGAAAGAACATGAGAAAACAACCAGCTTTTTATATGAGACATTTTTTTAATGAATAAAGTGGCGCTTGTCTTCGATCCCCCCTGATGTTAAGTGTTGGTGTGGTCGAAAGATGGTACGTACTAGTTTAGCATCAGCCTTAAAGGTGTCTACGTCATAAGGGGATGAATATACTGACGCTAGCAACTTGTTCCAATGCTTATCTTTATTCAACAAAATATTGGATATTGCTGGTTCATTATTAAATAAGTATCTTTTGAAGTTTTCCTTTGGTCACTGTATTTATTGTTTTCATATCCATATATCTAATATATTTAAACGAGCAATTCTAGTATATATGTATATGTATAATCGGAATCTCGGAAACGGCTCCAACGACTTTTATGAAATTTTGTATTTAGATTTTAAATTTATCTATATTGGTGTTTTGTCCATAAAAACTTCAAAATATAATAATAAAATAATGTTAATAATTAATGTAAAAAGAAAGTGCCATCTGTTGATAGATTTTTGCACTATTTATTGTTGGCACGATGTTAACTTACTGACATATATTTTTGTTAGATGGCACTATATTTATAATAAATAATAAAGGAACGTGACAGACCTATCAATGCACAGTCGAAACTACTAGAATAAGGAAGGTGCAATTTGAAACGCAGCTTTCCTACAAATTATAGATGAGCATTAAGAAAGGATTTTTCAAAATACAGCTTTTTAAGGCAGTAACACATGAGAACCTCTATTGTATGAAAAATTATGTGTTACTAATTGTTTGAAAGTGGACAATGATAGACACTTCTAAGTATGCTAAGGTCATTATAGCAGATAACAGATGTCATAGGCAGTTCGAAATATAAAGCCAGACTAATTTTGGTACATAATAAAGTGGAGGTAGCTTAAGTTAACTCAGAGGTAAAGTGCAAGCAAGAGTAAAATGACGACTCAGTTTCCAGTTACCGCTCGGAACTGACCTCGGCGTTGCGAGCCACGAGCCATTGTTTCACTTTACGACGTCGTATCGCCGTAAGGTATGTTCGTTGTTTGAGAAGCCGAGTATTAAAGAGACGTGTTCTCGAGTTTCCAGTTTTTATTGTTATTGTTTTATTGATCACAGACGTGCGGAATGCATTTTGGATGCTTGCAAATGTACGGCACGTTTGTACATATCCAAAGTGCATTTTTTTCTTGCTTTTTAAAGGATATCTTTTAAGTTTTTTATACTTTTTGTTCTGACGTACACCACTGACGGACCAATTCCGGGCCTAAACGTTCATGTATAAGAAAGCGTTGCGTACAATCGAGTCAGCTGTCAGAACTTATTCTAATTATTATAACAATAAATGTATAATTACACGTATAAAGTGGCCTTTCATTTGTCAAAACATGTAATTCTATCGTCCCGCATATGGACATGCAATACTAGGGACCGCACGCAAGCTTCGACTATTAGTATAAACGAAGCCCGCGTAAGTAAATGCATGTGGGGGAGTCTTTTATAAAAATACCCTCTCACTGTGCAATCCCTTTCGACTGCCAAAGCGAGGGACTGCTAATCCCCTCACTATCGTACAGGGAGGTATTTAAAATAAATCTTAATAGCGAAGAAAAATTAACTTATGTATGTTTACTTCTAAATTAATGGTTATGGTTGTCGAATCCTCCATTCGACTATTGTCACGAACCATTTTCAAACAAGTTTAAGCTTGGTTATGAATAGTTAAAAGAAATAGAAGTAAATTATTTATATAATCTATTGTTTCATATACACGTCCGAGGAGGGTTGGCGTCAGGCAGGCGGCCGGCCGTAAAAAACTATAGCTAAAACCTATTACAGTATGGACTACGGTCGTACTGTGCCGACCCCACATACAAACAAGTGGTGAAAAGGGCAGGGAGAAGAAGATACTTCTAAATTAATACCGTAAATACTAAAGTAACTTTGGTATTCTATTGCTCATGTCAAAAACCATTTTTTTTCTTTATGAAACAAACTATGTGCCAGAGGTAAACGCAACAAGATAATGAGTTAGAGATGGCGTTGCCTACTTTTAATAGACAGAGGGGTATAAACAGAAAAAAGGATATTTCCTTTACTTTCCATCCCCTAACCTCCTTCAAATCCTCTTTTGTTTTCCTTCCTTCCCTTATTATAATAAGGTAGGGACGGATAAGGACTGGAATTAGGCCTCCGGCACCTCACTCACCGTACGAAACGCAGAAAATGTATACTTCACGCCTGTCGTCAGGTCGAGGGTCAAAGGCTGCGATTTGTTTGTACAATAAAGTCATTAGGTTTTTGAATATTCCATTTTTTTAAAACTGCATATATTGCACCAGCCACGAGTGCTACCTAGGATTGACTATTAATAATCTTTGGTAGTACTGACTATCATAAGCGTATCACTTAAGAATAGGTGAATCACTCAGTTCTAACGATTGATGAAGAAAATAAATCAATATGAATGAGTATTTTTTAATTTAAATTTTCCCGAGTTCTTCCCTGTACACGTCAAACAATAAAAGCTTGTAGCTCCGTATTGAATGCCACTGTGATATTTCGGGGGCTTGGGATGAATTAAGGTATTTTTTTAAATTAAGACCTCTGATTCCTTATACATTTTAAATATGTTTATGGCAAGATTGGATATTTAGAAAATGTAGAAAAAGTCTGAACCATCATTCGATGGAGTTTTACAATTTAAAAACTAAAAAATAAGCTAAGTACTATTACTTAAAGTGTCCATTGTTATATAATTATGCACCTAGATGGCGTTATTCTCAAAGTTATAAAAAATATTATCATCTATTCTTGATATGAGTGCTAATTTTCAAATCCATTGGACGTATACAAGTTAGTAAAAATTATAACAAAACAATCCGTTACATACGAACAAACATACCAAGATACAGACCAAGCTAATATAAACGTGTTAAAAACAACATAAATTATCGGTGCGATTTAGATTGCTCCCAAATATTACGCCTATTAACTACTACCTGTGCTATGTGTACTCTGATAATGGTATTACCTACTTAATACTACCGTAACCTCATCATCATCTCCCTGCCCTTTTCCCGCGTATGTGGTCGACACAGTATGGCCGTAGCACAGTTAAATTGATATAACTTTTTAATTTAAAAACAGATTGAGATAAAACAAACACTAAATGTTAAGTGAAGCTTTCCACATTAAATTAGTGAAAACCGCAACCAAATCGGTTAAGCCGTTTTGAGATTAGCGGTAACAAACGCACAGACAAACAGACAATTTGTTTTGGGTTTTATTGCGTTTATGAAAGGCCCCAAGAATAGTTTTTCTCAAATATCTTCTATGTACAGACAGCGAGCAGTTACATTTTTATTATATGTAAACATTTAATACGTCACTTCACTGACGTAACGATTTCGTCGCAACTTTCGTGTACTTTTTTATAATTTTTCCAATTTTTCAATCGTCTTTAAAAATAACCATTAATATGAAGTAGTATCATTTAAAATGTATTAAAGGAAACTTACTAAGAATAACTGGAAAGAGTTATTGAGTATATTTTAATATTTACCTGTTAAAAGCATAAATGTCTTCAATATTATTGAACAGCTCCGATAACTCTTCATCCGAGAATGTCGCGTCCCGCCTCCACGCGTGCAGGTAGCCCTGAGGGAGAAAGAGACAAAATATTATTAGAAAATAATAACAGGAACAATTAATTATAGAAAGCAGAAAAAACTACCAGAAATACTCGCAACGTTTAGTAGGCAACACTTTCTACTTGTAGTTGTATTGCTAATCTTAAACTTCCATAAATTTTTAATCACCTTTCACTTGTAACAAAAGCCTAAACTTTCAGAACTTTGGGGAACGAGAGTCATTAATATCGAAGTTCTAACAAAAAAATACAAGTCAATTACCTCCTTTTTTGAAGTAGGTTATAAGAAGTGGTAAGGCGTCACCATCTCTCTCTAACTTCTAAATTTATAATTTACTCCTACATTAAGTGAGTCGCTTGCTTCTTGACTACTTCGATAAAAATCAAGACCCCGATATCCTAACACTCGTCGGTCGGGTAAACAAATCAATCAAACACGCATCTAAGTCGACGTAATTATCTTTTAATGCAACTCCCAAGTGGATTGAAATATGCTATTTATGATGGGCTACGAGCTTACTCCAAATACTTATCTTTTGATAAATTACTCGATACACTTTCCAAACAACATAAATCCGTCATTATAATAAAGAAAAGTTATTCCTTAGTTCATTAGCGTAAGGTTCATATTAAATCGACTTGTAAATTTAGTTAGGACCGTTCGGGTAAATAGATGGATCGCCTTTAAGAGTGTTTCTAAATATAAATAGTCTTTAGTACTCTGTAATGGAGTTTTGTATAATTGAAATGGAAATAACTTAATTTATCGCGTCTTATACTTGTAGGGGATAGTTCTAAAAATAACATTGTAAATATATACCATTGCTAAGAACTTCCATTGTCTAGAAGACCAGACCACAACACTCATCATCTCCCTGCCCTTTTCCAACGTTATGTAGGGTCGGCACAGTATGACTGTAGTCCACACTGTATAGGTTTTGGCAACAGTTTTTACGGCCAGCCGCCTGCCTGACGTCAACCCTCCTCGGGAATAATTAGTTTTATTTCACCAGTGTGATCAAAGATGATTCACCTTACGAATTACTTATAACATCGTTCAACTCTTGACAGTAAACGAGCGATTTGATAATGCACAACGCACAGCGCTTTGAGAAGTCGCTGGTGACATCTTACGAAATAAATAAATAAAAAATGAGACACATCTAGTATGACAAACTTTTAACTCATTAATAAAAACTAAACAGAAAACTTTGAATTAAACATCTTTGTTCCTAATAAAAAAAAACTCGTAAGCTATCAAAATATCGAAAAACTAATATTCTAGAAGAGAACAGTAACGCATAGATACACCAAGAAATTTTACACACACATTGTAAATGATTCAGAAGGTAACAAGCCTTTTATCCCAAAAAAAAACTCCCGACGAATAGGGAAATGAAAACCTAATTTAGGTTGTCATGAACACATGACACGACAATAACATCTTTTTGAAATGTTATTATTTTCATGACATACCATTACTGATAACTTTAAGTATTATACGTGAAATCAAGTTATAAAAATGTCCAGTGAGGATGATAAGAGACTTGTGCGAAGCCACTGGCAGTATTTAGTACACTTGAGTACAGCTCTTAGGACGATTGACTGAACACTCCGAAAGAAAACCTTGGGTTCCTATTCGAGTGTCTAATATGGCCACGGCTCGATCAGTGACTGATTTTGTTTGTGCTTTATCCGGTTAGCTAATTTATAGATGCAACCACTTATAATGACTTCACTGTCCCATATATCTTTACAGGATTGAAGATAAATAAACAATAAAGAAGATAAGTGATCTCGATGTGGACTAGATAGCGTTACTGGCGCGTGCCACCGCGAAGAGAAAGTCTATTACGATATGCTACCATCACGTCGTAATCCATTATTTAGTACAAAGTAATGAAAACGGAGGCTATCTTATTATATGTTAATATTATTCACGTTATTTGAAGTCACGGTGTCCGTGTGTCGAGAGGAGACAGAACTTGACTACTTTTGCCATTTTTTTAAAAAAAGAAGAAAAAAAAGTGAACGTACACCTGAAGGACCTGGAAAACGAAGGAATTCGATTTTCAAAATACGAAACCCTGAAATATAAATGTCTCTTAAGTCAGTACTCTGTGAGGTCGTGCTTCTCCGATCATGCCAGCTCAATTTTGTAAACAGTTGATTCTTTTCCTCGTCTCTACC
>JWHW01055664.1:334648-372804 GCA_000931545.1 Papilio glaucus
ATCGTTACTGGCGCGTGCCGCCGCGAAGAGAAAGTTTATTACGATATGCTACCATCACGTCGTAATCCATTATTTAGTACAGAGTAATGAAAACAGAGGCTGTCTCATTATATGTTAATATTATTCACGTTATTTGAAGTCAGGGTGTCCGTATGACGAGAGGAAACAGATCTTGACTGCCTTTTGCCATTTTTTTTTAAAGAAGAAAAAAAAGTGAACGCGTTACACCTGAAGGATTTGGAAAACGAAGGAATTCGATTTTCAAAATACGAAACCCTGAAGTATAAATGTCTCTTAAGTCAGTACTCTGTGAGGTCGTGCTTCTCCCATCAAGCCAGCTCAATTTTGTAAACAGGTGATACTTTTCCTCTTCTCTACCAATAATAAAAAATTACTGTTTTCAAAAAAGTTCGAAGTAACTAGTAAAATGTTTTGTTTAATATTAAAACTAATCTAAACATTAGGCAATATAATGTGTACACGCCTTTATAAGTATATTGATACGTACTAAACAATAAAAGGAGTACATGCCCTTATCTAAAATAACATCGTATATAGAACTGTTATATCAGCGCGACACATGAGACCGTTGTACTTGTATGCTCCATGCGTTTGAACAAAAATAAATTCATAACTGTGATTCGTTTGATATGAACAAGTACTTGCGCCAGTCAAACTTCGCTTTTTTAATCCAGCTTAAATAAAATACATACATTAAAAATGTTTGTAAAGTGAACTTATGCGACGGTTTGATAATTGTACGAGAACCGGAAATTAAATGTCAACGACGCGTTACGTTTAGGCACATATCATTACAAAAGAGAGATCAAGGTATAACGTCGACAAAAGAAATATTAATGCGAATGCAACCGATCATTATATGAAATTTTCACACATTGTCAGGAGTACAGAAAAGGCCATAGTAGGGCTCTGGTACCTGTTATTCCGAGGAAAACTTCAGTAAAAAGATCTTAATGGTGATAAAACGAATTTATTTAATCATAATAGTTGTCAGTGAGATGAGCATAAGGAAACATTAGAATTTAATTTCATATTTTATCTAATTTTTATCTTTTGTATATGTATTTCTCCTTACATAAATAAATAAACTTGCTGTTTAAGTACGTGTTCAAGTGTTCAAACGTAGCACGTAGAAACAACAATAGGTGTTGGGTCTGTATCGCGGCGACTCGAAACACCGGTTTGGGACATTGTCAATGCCACTGTCACGTGCGAGCGTATTGTCCTAGCGAAGGAAGTGGGGGGTGCGGGGCTCGACTACACTATACCTTCTGTTTACAGGGATAAAGGGGACAAACGAACACGCAGGTCCACATTACCACCGCTACCCAGAAACATTAGCAATAACTAGAGCAGGATTCCCCAGATAAGCTAGAGGAGAGATCCGATACTTCAAGTATTGTGAAGTGTAGTTCCCGTTTCGTGCCGGATTATACACAGCAATATATCGTAACAATATAAAGTTACTATGTTATTACGCAAGTGAGAAAGACGCATGATCGATGTTATCGTCTCTGTGTATAGGATCTATATAACGGTGAGGTGCCCACGCTGTCTTACAAGTTTTAGGCAGGTTAGCGCGTACGACTTTAGTTGAAAATAAAATCGTTCAAATGGTAAATAAATCATTACAGTCGAAATTGTGATCTATATAATTTATACTTTCTACAACCCCTTAAAAATCCCCGTAACCTTTTTAAATTAATATGCTTATTTAATTGAGCTGAATCATAGTTTTTTACATGTTTTCGCTTTACGTATATATTTTTAAACATAATCTACGCATAGTAAAGCAATAGAAATAAAATTAATTCCTAAACTTTGTCAGTCGTACGTCTGTATCGGGCCTTATAAAAGTTGGAACTGTTAAATAAAATTGTTCAACGACTACCGCCGCCCACATCGCGTTTGATTAATACAACATAACCACGCACGCACTAGTAAAAGATGAATGGTTTAGATAACGCATGTTTACCTTTATATTTATCAAAAAAGATGGCATTGTAGTCACTGGGTTGGGTTACTACAAATGACAGATCATTTTGGTTCGAAACCAGAGCGGCATACTATACATTTGTACTTTATATGTTTTGGCTCGTTGCAGATTATTTCGTAATACCACGAGGTATTCTCCTGGTGGAGCTAATAGCAATAATGTTGCTGCTGCGGGCTTTACCACAGTTGGCTGAGGATGCATTAGTTTGAATATATGTTTGAAACTTTCGAATATTACGTCCCTTTCTTAAAATATAGACGAGTACAGCATTACGGGAAGTAAAACCTGACAAGCAACGTGAGTGGCGATACTGTTATCGACCATCGCCCACGCACCCGGCGCTTCGTAAGAATGGCCCTAATTTAAATATGTATACCCATTAAGTCCAAGTTACAATCTGAGAGCTGGCAACTCTCATGTAACGAAAAATATTTGCTTTTGCCAGCACTTATTATCCGTGTCTACTGTGATTAATAAAACTGAAACATAATCCAGAGTAAGCCTATCGAAAAATATACACTCAAATTGCGCCTGTTTTTCTAATTCTTCTTATTATTATTATATTCTGTAAAATATATCAAATCTTCAAAAATATATCTTAAAATATATCAAAATTCTCATATGAATTCATAAAATTTAAAAGAATTGAGTAAGGTATGCTTCGGTGGTTCGGGTTTATTGAAATAATAAATGAAAAGAGAATATCGAAAAAAAAATATGTTGAAAAAGTGACTACTTGTAGTGTTGGCAAAGGACGCCCTAGAACTTATATAGATCAGATTAATGGCTTACTAAAATAGGGCGATATAAGTAGTATACCAATGAGCATGTATGCGTTGATATATGAATGTAAAAGAAGCGAAAGATGTGTGCCACGATCGCACCTTATCCATGATCTCTGCCTACCCCTCTGGGTTACGGTCGTGAGAGTATATTATTATTTTGATACAAACGTCATCATCATCATGTCAAGATTTTAGGAGCTTTGCCAGATGGTCTGTTCATCTTGATAGTGGTCTACCTAAGCTGCGACATGTACGTTCTCGAATGTAAATATTTCTCTGAAACCGCGTCCGCTCGTCAAATAAGCCAAGCCGTAACTTTCGTCTTCAGCTAGACTTAATAAATTTGTTGGGAGATAATACGAAGTAGGTTACAAACCCTTTCCGTTCACGACGACACGGCCATTCCTATCGGTGTAACGTTACAATAAATTTATTACTATTTTAATAGAATAATAACGGCTATTGGAGTACATAATAGTGTTTACCAAATATTTGTTCAAACATTCAAATATTTGTCGTCTGGTCCTGTTATGCCAACGGTATTGTAAAATAAGAACAAAGGTATGATTTAAAGAAAAGTTGGGTAGCAAAATTATACTGCACTATCTGTGCCCCGCGGTTTCACCCGCCCTGCAATTTTACCGAAATGATATTACCTATTTAATAAAATACTACCTTAACCTCATCATCATCTCCCTGCCCTTTTAACGTTTATGTGGGGACATCAACATGACCGTAACAAAGTTTAACAATCACATATGTTTTTATTAAACTGTGACCGTAGTCCATACTATATAGGTTCTGACTACAGTTTATACGGCCAGCCGCCTGCCTAACGCCAACCCTCCTCGGGAATAATAAGCTACTAACCGAACCTAACAAAACATAAGAATACATACATAATTTCTAAAATCGGCTACATACGTGTAAATACTGCGTTACCAAATATAGCTGTTACTGTTACCAGGGAAAGCCGTGCTTCTCCGAAATACGTGCGAGTGCTATGAATATCTCATACAGCATGTTTAGCTGATGCTTGCAAAATCTACGAAACTGTACTGTTTTGAACTTTAATATAAACTTTCAATCCTCATCATTTTAAAGATCGTATTAGTTAACTAAAATTTCAACCTATTCAACTAAATAGCTATATAGCATTTTTATCGAACAAATGTTTGACATGATTCCTTAAATTCATACAACTTTTTTATTTATGAACCGATTGAGATAAAATAGAATTTTAAGTGAAGCTTACCACATACATTAGTGAAAACCGCATCCAAAACGGGTAAAGCAGCTTCTGAGATTAGCGCGCACAAACGCACAAACGCACAGACAAACACACAGACAAACACATAAAAATTCTAATAATCATTGTTTTGGGATTTATTGCGTTTATGAAGGCCTCCAATAATAGTTTTTCTCAAATACCTTCCAAGTACAAACAGCTATCAGTTACATTTTTATTAAATGTATAGACTTCGACTTATGAGTGAGGTGCCGGAGGCCTAATACTTGTCCACTTCCCCTTCCCATCCTTTAAAAATAATGGAAAGGGCGAAAGGGGCAAGGTGACTTGACGTGAGAAGGGATGGATAGGAATAGGATATCTTTCTCTGTCGTCTAGCTTGTTTGCCACCTCTTGGTATAAAAATAAAAAAACAAAAAATAAACCAACCTTCCGAATTCAGTGCACGGGGATTCAGGAAAATCAGAATGGAGAACTAACACAAATTTTTGTTTCAGATGGAGTCATGTTAAAATTTAGAACAACACAAATTCACACTGACTAAATGTTGTACGTCCGATTCACTCGCAGAATCAGTGAATCTAACGAGCACCGGCCACTCAATGTGTAGCATTAAAGTATAATTAAGAACTACGTATTTAAAACTCTATTTATAAAAATATAATCCCACACGTGGCCGTATTTGACTTATAAATACGTGCGATGTTGAAGCTGGATGGGAATTAAAATAAATTTGGAGTCGACACACTTGGTGTGTCGCAACTCGTCACCTAAAAATACTTCTTGTAATTGTATACATTAAAACGATCAATTATTAATACGGAATAAAGTCACTACTGAGTAATTAAATATTAACAATATTTTTATAGTAGGAGGAAAACGAGTAAGCGATACACCTAATCACGTGACAGTGGTAGAGGAGCCGGCAGCAGCTACAACTGTTGCACGAACTTTCCTACACGAGCTGGGAAGTACCATAAATGCGGACATGAAACCTTAGAGAATGAGTACATGATTGTTGCGGATCTTGGTAGGTGTCTTTCGTTATGTAACATCCGCTGGTCCATTTGCTAGTCTCCGTCTAATGTCAAATAGACGAAACACAAAAGCTTAATGCTCCACATCACGCCCGTTTTCTGTAAGTTCGTGGTAATTCCCCGGCCAAGCAGACCGCTTCATGCATCAACTGTGGCTGTGGAGCTGTACTACTGTTTCTAAGCTCAGTCCAACAATATCCGGATCCAAAGAGAGAGGTTTGATGGGAGGGGTTTCTTTTTATTATAGTCAGGAAGGCATCAAAGCATCCTCTCAAGTTATGTCGAGTTATCTACATGTGTTTGACTTAATTGGTAATCTGTTGAACCAATGTTCAACGGGCATCTCAGTCTGGGGGACGGCGGTGCAGGGGGAGAGGAAAATTCGCGACAAGCCGCTATTGTTTACGTGCGCTAATTAAGTTTTACATCATATTCTAAACTCCGTACCGTGAATAAATTTAATAATCTAATAGTTTGGTCCTCCGAGCCGGATCTGAACAACAACCTGTGTAAATCTAATTATCTCACGCCTGTCTTCAATTTATCGAGGATACATCTTTACCACTAGGATGTATGTTCTACAACCTTCCACTTTAAGCGCGAATGCTGACACTATAAAATGCAACCTGATTTGTTTTATTTAAATTTTACAGTTAGACTCCGAAGATGATTCTAAATACGGACTTTAGTGATGTAGACGCTTAGAAACATTAAATATCGATAGCCCAATTGCTTGACCCGACAACCCAAGACAGGTTGTCTTGGCGTAGAAAAGTAAGGAGACCCGATCCCACGTAAAGGAAGTCCCGGGGTAGGGGAAGGATCCCTTACCCCGTACGTGACAATATCGACATTTACATATCAACAGTTTTTAGAGCAAATGAATAAATTAGATCCTTTTACGTTTAAAATATGTTTTAAAAAAATGCCATATGTACATTTAAGTATTTAAAATACAGAGTATTAGTAAGTGCATTGGTTTTGAATTTTGTGTTTTATTATTGCATCAAAACGTCCTCTCATTTTTATTTCTTATATAAATCAACAATAACCCAAAGATTTAAGAGATTTTAATACGAACATTGTGTGGCCAAATGTTTTTATAACCACTTATAAACTATTTTGATTTAATAATGAAAAAGATCGTGAAATCTTGCTCATCCCTAGCTGTTATTAAATGTAGGAAAAACACCCTGCAATCAACCCCATATTGGGCAGCTGCCGGTACCGTTAGGACGCGTTCTTACAGTCTATTTTAGATGTGAAGCTATAGACCTTAATCCGTTGTAATAAAGTTCAAAATAGATCAGTAAATTTTTAATAAACTATAATAACCAGCACAAAATGATCTCTCGTTATATCAACGAAACATTTACCGTGTTAGTTATAAGGTGCGATCGAATAAGTGTTAAGGTCTAAATATAATGGTTGATTTAAACGGGACCAATAATGGCTCAGGATAGGGCTATTATGGTGCAGACCAGAAAGCTCGACACGGGAATCGGGAATGCGTCTATTTTTATTCATTCTCGGAACGTCGTTGTAACTGTATATCAGTGATTAACAATGTATACCTACAGGATTTGATATAATATAAGTGACATAATGTAAAAATAAGTAACATAATGTAGACACATAGTGTATTATTTATGACGATGCGAAGCTCAAACTACTAGGCCTAGAGACTTGAAATTTTGGAGTGAATTCTGTTATTACGTAGGCGAGAGCACTAAGAAAGGATTTCTCTAAATTCATCCCCTAAAGGTCTAAAGTAAGGGATGAAATGCGGCAGTTTGTCAACGGCATATTCAACTGCAAGTAGACGGCTGCCGTCAACATGCGGCAACGGCTCTAGCTGTACCTATTGCCGCTCGTCTGTAAGAGCCCTTACTTTAGTATGTCCTATTCGATCACGAAGATATCATTAAATACTTATTTAATGAGATCTAGATCAACTTTCTCATTAAACGTTCCTTTGTACAAATAATTCGCGACTAATTAACAAAGCCGGAACTAACGCAAGTTTTTAGAAAGCGCTCACAATATTCGATATACGTTACCACAGGCTAGGGTTGCCGATTTTTGTTTAATAATAGTTAAATGGTCACACTAAAGTCTCACTTTCGTATATCTAAATACAAATTTTATATCAAATTATAAACGTAAAGCTCTTGGTCCGCGATTATCTTTTTTTTTTACAAATTTTGTATTTTTTTTCGCATCACAGCTGTTGCACCGTCCTCACAGAATACAAACTCGAAGTAGAGTTATATTACGTTGGATTAGTGCTGCCAGCCCTATTCACTTCCCATACCTTGTCTCTCTCATGTTCACCATCTCCTGCTATGTTTCCAGTTTTGTTGAGTCGGCACAACAAGTTTTCGTCTTACAAATCGATCTATCACCCATTATTTTAGTCGTCACCCCATGCTCAATCATGTCACATTTCATGCACACCATCCATCTTTTCTTAGGTCTACCCCTAAATATCCCTACTACTACTACATTTATATATAAAACTCTTCATGTTATATGCCATTCTTCTCATCTCATACCATGCTAACTGACCTTTTGCTCCCTAATTTATCAATCAGGCTTCTCATAATATACTAGTTTCGGAACTCATCCATTCTCGTTACTTCACACATTCATCTCAACATTCGCATTTCTACCGCATGTACTCTCTTTTCATCCGTCTCTTTATCTAAAGAACGTTCAGCTAAATGTTAAGTGATTGTTGCTATCAATAGACATCCGCAATAAGATAAGTTGCAGATGTATTGTGAACGACTCGTCGTCTGGATTATAAACTCCGAATGCATGAAATATATTGAACGTTTCCCAACATACGTATGTAACAACCCTGACCACATCAGCGGTGAAAGTGGACTGCATGAGATGGAAATTAGTTAAGCGTTGAAATACGGAGTAATTGGACGCCTGTCACCCGACGCGGCAACACTTAGGTCCTGCTAACGACGTCTCCAGATCTAGAACCGATGAGAACGTTCTAAGCACGATCCGCTAAAATTATACAGAGTTGTAAGCGAAGAAGCAGAAAACAATGACTAGGATGATATTAACATAAGGGAATACGCCTGCACACTGCTACGTAGAACGAGCACGACGACTCACAAAAGAACAAGATAGAAATCGTTTTCGGGTTTCTAGTAAACGTAGTCAGTTCTATATTCTGTTCATAAATTCGATCAACTACAATATTTTGAAAACGGAAAATAATCAACACAACCAAACTACAGACCACCAACAGTTATATCACAATTGACAACAGATACTGGATCAATTATACAGAGCCATTAAATCAACTGGTAATTATTAAAAAAATATATAACTAATAATTGTAAGGCCACACGTAAGCGGTTACCGAATTTCCCTCCAAAACGAGCGTGTCCACGCGTGTGGCTTTGACAGCTGTCAATCATGTCAACTGTCAGTGATTATTGCCGATGACGTTTCGTTGGCACTTGCCATGATTATTTCTCCTATTTTTTCTGCGAGAATTTTTTAATACAGCTTTATACGAATACTATTCTTTATAGATCATATGAATTGATTTAATTAAAAAAGCCTAGGCAGTCGCTTAAAATAGGGACCATATAAAGTAAACACGAACATGATATAGATAGATATTCTAAGCTAAACTGTTAAGAATACCTACATTCGTAAATTCCAAGTATTATTGAAAAACAACTTTTTCTCCATTACCATATTCAAACTACACAATTCCACTTTACTTAATCTCACGATTTCCGATGAAATAAAATTACAACATTTCCGATGAAAGTATAAAAAGTGCCGGCCGCCATATAGAAGTGATGTTTGTTTGTTCGCAAAAATTCTATCTTGTTGTGGCTCAAACTATATAGGCTACGGACTCTCTAATTACCTAACCTACAAATAAACTGTCAAATACATGTCGCTTTCAAATAAGAAGAAGTGGTGGTTTGCAATAAATAAAGCGAGGTGTTAAAGTTGCCCTGTAAAAACCGCAAAGTGCAGCAAACTGTAAGTGGGTCAGTCGGTTGAAGGCACGCGATAAAAGCTTTTAGCATATTGATAATTTGTTTCTCTTTATTCTCTATCATAAAGTATATAACTTAAAAAATCTTATGATATATATATTGTTTATTGGAAAATATAAATCAATTATAGAGAAAGTACATATTAAAATAGTGTTAGATAGACGCACTCTTTAAATAAGACTGATCGTAATGAATCTACATCAGAAACAATAAAGTATAATGAGTTGTTAATCCAGTTGCAAATTATTTGCGCGGTAGGATAAAGTAATATACTGTAAGACATAAACCGATGAAAAGGACTTTTTAATAGGAATACGCTGAAATACATTTTAAAACTAAAAACGTTTCAGAATATAATAAAAATAAAGAGCTATTTAGACAAAGTAGAAGTTAAAATGAGGCAACACTGAAAATAGCTAAATAAACTTATATAAAAAAAAATAAAAGAGAGGAAACCACGCGCTAGCGGAAATTAGAACGAGTGTGGTGTTTCAAACGCGGAGGAAATGCATTGGGCATATCAAATATAGCTGGAGGGATGTAGTTGTGAGACGACGCAGAGTAAGGGCAAGCTCTTATAAGCAAAATACTTCTACTTCACGCCTGTGTTCTGTGAGGTTGGGATACTTCACCGGTCGAGCCAGCTCATTCGTCCAACAGATGTTGTTGTTGCGGCCTCTAACACTGTTCGACATTTGTTAATTGTTTAGTTTTAATAGTAAACGACGTGAGTACAAAGTTCATATGGTATCAATTGATACGTCATAATTTAGTATTATCACTTTTCTTCTTTAAGTATGAGCGAGTTCATATAATGTTTACTACCGTTTAACGACCAATTGCAGCTACGGTGTCCTTATAAGGAATGTTTTAAAATTGACCAACCCTAATTTTGTAGTTTTAAGCTTAATTTTACTAAAATAGATAGTAAAATTAGCCACTAACAAATATTGTCACTATTCATCACAACTTTTAAACCATTAAACTATATTAGAAAATGCTTGCAAAAATAGAAAAAAATAAAATTACAATAAATTGGATTTTTAGAAGTCACATACCTCTACGACCTGTCTCAAATCCTCGACGTAGACCTTCTCAGTCTGGACGATCTCGGCACAGACTCTCTCCAGTTGTGACAATCCTGACATCTCGTCCAATGTTTGCTGATCTGAAATAAGCCGCTAAGTTTGTTGAAACTGCAAAACTTAATAATAGGAAATATGATGTTAATATTAATCAACAGAGTTAAGATTCCGTTGTTGCGAAAAGTTATGTTGATGAATCAAATAGAATGATTTATGACATACGAAATTAAAATTTCTCTTTATCATATCATGATATCTACATCAGACAAAAACGTAGCTCCCCCAAGGAACGCCACAATGGTCGGTCATTTATTATAAAAATTTAGTAGAAAGTAACAAAAGCAATACGTTTTTATGTGAGCGGGACAGAATAATAATGTAACTTATACATTCTCTAATAAAAGTAATACAATAAATTAAACCAATGAAAACAATTCCCACGTGACCCACCCTTACGGGTCATTAAAATTCTATGTAAATTAAAGGAAAACTTACGTGGCATATTCTCCGAACACCCTTCAGACACGCTCGCGTTTAAAATGCCTGCATTATTAACGAAGTTATTGCTACCATTAGCAGACGTCATGTCTACATCACTGTGATCGTCTAGACTTTCGATCGATGCTAAGTAAGCAGAGTTCACACCTCCTTTATTTTGAACGCCACTGCTAGAAGTCGAACTAGAAGAGGCAATGGAACTCATCGATAGAGGTCTCGTCACTTCTACTATTGGCGGATTTAATCTAGCAACTTCTTTGTCCGGCACTATACACGATTTCAAATTGCCCGTAGATCCTATTGCTTCCGGATACGGTCCGGTTTTCATTAACTGCTTTTGAACAATTTCCTTTGTTGGTATTAAATTATTTCTGTGTAAGCTGCTTGTGCCAACATTGATAATTTTAGGCGACTTAGCAGGGGACACTCCAGGTGAGCGCCGAGGTTCTGGCATATGTGGTGAACCTTCTTTCGATGATAATTTTATATCAAACTCTCTATCGTTAGACGTTATAGAGAGTTCGATAGATTGGTCGATATAAGGTAGAGATAATGATTCGAAGGCAGTTTTATTCGAGTTAGGGACATCGTAAATCGCTGGCTTATTATTTGTAGGTACATCATACGTTAGGTCTGTTTCTATTATAAATTCTGGTTTTATTGCGACGTTTTTACTTGGTGATTCATAGTTATCTTCAGATGCAGCTTTGGGTATATTCTTAATGCCAGATGGCTGATCGTAAATTTCTACAGATTGGGAAATCTTTGAGGTAGCTCCTACTAGAGGGATATTGCATCTATGTCTTGTGGAAGATCTGACTGTACTGACGCTTTTCTTTTGGAATTTCAATGTTGTTGTCTCTGAAGCGCTCGATATCATTCGTTTAACGTTCGGCGATAGATTATCAAATGTCGTCGTTTCAGACAATTGTTTGGTTTCTTTAAAAGTCCTTTGTATTTTTTGATCTTTAACAAGTACATTATCACTGGATGGGAGGTCACGTTTGTTACTTTCACTAGCACCATTATTATCACTGTTAGTTCGAATACTATATGAAGAACTTTTGTTCAGCGTTACAAAAGGCAATTTGACACTGCCAATTATTTTGGAAGGGTCCTTCGGTGGGGATGTTGATAAATTTGAATTGTTAACTTCCTCTTTTGTTTTATCGATCATGATGTATGTTTGGTCAGGCACGGGTGGATCGTTTCTAGCATCTTTGGCTGTTTCCAAGCGACTGGCTTCAGGCCTTAAACTTTTCTCAGGTTCCAGTAGCGAGTCGTATATGCCGATTAACGTCGGCGTGAGATCTGTTGTGCTACCTGTAACAAACAATCAATATTTTATTATTCAAATATTATTAACAACTAGCAGACACCTGGAATTTCATCGGGGAATGTCCAAAACGTGCTTTTGACGTTCTTGTCTTTAGTAAATTACAAACCATTTGTCCATTTTACTCAGCGTAAAATATTTTTGAGTCGTTATTTTGGCTTCCTTACTGTTGTATCATAATAATCTCTACGAACAGTTTACAAGAATTGCTATTTGAATATTTCAGCTACACATAATTTCTTTATTAAGAACCTTTAAAAACGGTGTAAAATATACTCGTAAAGGTTTGATCGTTATCTGCATGCCAAGTCGGGCTTATGTCATTCTCTAACAAAAAGGCTTTTAGCATTATTAAACGCGTCGTGTTTTAACTTAAGGGGAGTGGACGTATTTGATTTATCGTTTATGACTTCTTTCGAAATGTCAGTACAAACATCACGAAAAATTATATTTATTTGTTCAAATGCAAATAGTATGTAATGTGTGCAGATCTCCAATGATACTGCAGAAAAATACTCGAATTGAACTCGAGTATTAGGAAAAGTATATGATATTACAGACTAATATAATTATACTGTTAAAAACTCCATAACAGTACAATTCTTTGTAGCTGTGATTGGACCATATCCTTAGTAAATCCGAAATGGTGTCCTAACAAAAGAGAGCACAAATAGCTCAAGCGTTGCGGGACAAAATTTACATGATAATAAAAGTAATACATCTCACTCCAGATATTAGAGTGACGATATATGTCAGAATGTCGGGACAAGTCTATTATATTCACTTCCGATTTTTACAATTATAAAACTTTTAATATTTTTTTTCTGTAAATGTAGTGCTTGAATGCCGCTGTATTTCGCTAGCCTTCAACATGACAGAGCTCCAAATTCATATCGCATAATCAATTCCAACAATTAGTTGGCATTACACGCCTTTAAACGAAATTTCTTACTTCGTAGAATGATTTCTTCAATAACATTATGAAACCGGTACGACTTCATCTTAAAAGCTCTTTGGACGAGGGATATTTGTATTTGTCTATAATTTTCTCAATCTTTAAAAGATATAATTAAAAATATATCTTTTAAAACATTTTTACCTTTTCCATTCTTTGTCTATGTTCCAGATTCTTTTTTTTATGAGATTGGATTTGTTTTACCCGGATATACCCATGTTCGAAAATATACAAACATGGTCGTCCTACAGACTAATTCCCAATAGTCGTTTAATTCTTATATTAGTGTAGCTTTTAGTGCACGCTCTCACAAATTCTATTAAGGTTTACTAGTATTGCGGTATTATAGTCACAGATAAGATATTCAAATGGATCCTTTCAATTTCAACCGGTGTAAACATAGAGGATTTGTATATCAGACGTCAACGTTTACCTTATATTATTTTGGTAGTACCAAGCATCGTTCAGTTAAATTCCAATATTGCAAGATAATAAAAATACAACCTTAGCATGTAGCTAATAGAGTAGTTAAAAGAGCAAAATAGTTTCAGAGATTACCCTATAAACAAATATTTATTCTTTATATTATTAGTACACTTTAACAAAGGCCAGAGAAAAACATTACATAAGACTGTCATATGACCAAAGTCCTAGGTCAAACGTACTCTACAACGGAAGCTAGTCATTGCTAAGGTCAGAGGTTCAGTGGAGCAATTGGCAAAAGAGCAAACAGCGTCTTGCTAATTCTTAATACGATCAATTAGCCGACCCGGACATGTGCGAACGATTGTGTAATCATACGATGCGAAGGATAACAATGCTAAAGAAACCGTTTATCTGTGATGTGACGTGCAGGAATCGTATCCACTATGCGGCCTGCAGTATCTGTAATGAAAAGAAAGGCAAAACCATAAGAACCATTATTTTTCGCAGCAGGACCAATCTACGTTGCTTATACAATGGAATGCTGCTGGTCTTTACGCTGCCTACCTTCGCTGCGTCGACCTGTACATGGCCGTCATTCCATCGAACATCCGTTCTTGGCGAACAATATTCATGAAGTTAGTGACATAGTAGAGAAGACCTGTTAAGGGTTACGTAACCAGCAAACGCGTTTCTTTTTTTATAGAAGAAAACAAATGTACGGGTCACCTGATTTGTGACCGCTAGACATGACATATCTGCAACAAGCTAATGAGTTGCAGATGCGTTGACTATCTTTAACGAAAGGAAACAAACTATCAACTATCTTTAGACAGAGGAAAAGATAAACAGATGAAAGGATATTTCCTTTTCCTTATCCAACCCATCCCTCGTCAAATCCTCTTCCACTTCTCATCCTTTTCTAATAAGGAAAGGATGGGGAGGCAAAGAACTTAAATTAGGAATACCTCACACATCAGACGAAACGCAGAAAACTTCTACTTCACGCCTGTATTCTGTGAGGTCGTGGTATTTCACCGGTCGAGCACTTATTCCATTTCCATTTCGTGCAACAGATGTTGTCGTTTCGCGCTCTACCGCAGTTCAAAAATAATTGAAATCCTAATTATCACTTGAATCTATGTTAAATATTATAGAAGCAATAAACATTCTACTACAATATCTAGGCAGTTCTTAACCCAGATACTTAAAAAAGGATGTCCTATTGGTGTGTCACTCGTGGGCTAGTTTAACCGTATACAATTTACTAAAATGGATTCATTTCCTTCGCCGTTTTGCAGCAATATAGGGCAGACTACATTTAGACTTATCTATGTAGGAAATGGACTACGAACCTAGCGTTTGTTCTGATCTAGTTCGCTGAGGCCGATGTATAGGGTGGTTTGGTGGAAAGTTAATTCATTAGTGAAGAGGAGTGGCTCTGGGCGTCGGCTTTGTCACAGTATTCTTTGGTATATTTTAAGTTTTCTAATATAAATATAAACAACGTTGATAGGTGATAAAACTTGCTGTCCGTTTCTTAAAGTCCGAAAGCAACAAAGTGGTGAATTATCATTACGTATCAGCTACTGAACAGGCCAACATTTGGGAATTATTGATAAAAATCATAATTCATACGGCTGTTTTGCGTACGTTCTGGTTACTGATACATTTCATTTCGCCTTTCTTTAGTTCACCAAACTCGATAAAAGTTTATCTATGACAGCCCTTAACTTAAATTAAAGAAATCTGCCTTCTTCTCAATCATACTTTACACGTCACTTTCATATATTTCTTAAATAAATATGATTATAGTAATACAATAAGATTATATATTTATTTATGACTAATATCGAGACAATACACTTCATACTTACGCTATCAATACAAAGTAATTAGTTATGATTTATCCAACAAATTGTTTTGGGGTACAGTCACCGACAGCCGGTAACGATCAGAGCAGAGATATTGCGACAGCGGGCACGCAATACGACGTAACCGCTCAACAATTCCAACAATACCATATCCTTGAACTAATAACCTTTTTCGACCCGATTATACTCGAATTGAAGTGGCCATGAAGTTTAATTATTAAAGATAATATACGGATTATATTTTATAATAGAATCGGTAAGTAATCGGTAAGAAACTCAAAAGCTCTAGATGGCGATTGTGAGCATTTTTATTATAAGACTAGCTGTGCCCCGCGGTTTCACCCACCCTGTAATTTTACCTAAACGAAATGATATTACCTACTTAATACTACAGTAACCTCATCATCATCTCACTGCCCTTTTCCCTCGTATATGGGGTCGACACAGTATGGCCTTAGCACAGTTAAATTGATATAACTTTTTTATTTATATACCGATTGATATAAAACAAACACTAAATGTTAAGTGAAGCTTACTACAATAGATTAGTGAAAACCGCACTCAAACCGGTGAAGCCGTTTCTGAGATTAGCGGTAACAAACGCACAGACAAACAGACAAAAATTCTAATAATCATTGTTTTGGGTTTTATTGCGTTTATGAACGCCCCCAATAACAGTTTTTCTCAAATATCTTCCATGTACAGACAGCGATCAGTTACATTTTGATTATATATATAGGAAATTTAAAAAAAAATACGTTAATTGGAGTTAAAACAAAATTGAAACTATTTTACTATTCTGATATTTATTTACTAATATTGAACAAATTCTACAAACGTAAAACAACTTAATGCTTATTGCGTAAATATAGTATGTTATCTTCGTCTGGCGTTTTTGCTTCTACAGTAGTTTAATTGTATTTTTTATATAATTTACTCATATCTTAGGATGCTGTGGGATCAACTTTATTATATAAAAAGTATTTTTCTAGTAACTTTGCTGCATCAAGTGCATGTTTGATGGTTGGTGGAGGCTCAGGATCGTCTATTTCATCTTCTTCATAGTATCGTTGTCGTATTGTTGTCGTTATATAGAGTGAGCGTGATACTTAAACCGACCAAAGTCAAATAATTTCGACGTTTTAAGGAGTTTGTCGTTAAATCGAGTGCCGCTATGAAGAGTTTATACTGTATATTGTAATGATAACAAATCGAGGTGACCGATATGAAATATCTATAGCCGTTTCTACAAAGGTATTAATTAATCCCAGTCATCATTTCCGGACATCTGTGGTGACTGAGACTCCGGGACGATGTAGGGGTAGGTATAGGCCAGGCTAACTTACTCCTAACATTGCCTTTACCTTTTTTAATAATATAATACAGTACAATACGTAGTATCTTTATAAATCAGGACTGTCCGTATTTTTAGCACCGCATGGCTACAAGAAATCGTTAACAAAAGCATGCTATCGTGCATAACGAATACCTGAGGTATTGATCGCTGACGAATTCTTAGTAAAGGCCGAATGTTGCTTATTACACATCGAATCGTATTACATTTTAGTTAACATATTTTTCTTTTATAAAAAAAAACAAGCGTTAATATACATATGTAATGCGGTGAAAATGAACCTATATAACCCGAGTTACAGGAGGTTTATGTTGTTCGTGGGTATACGTATATGTGTGCACATATGCTGCTACATATGTATCTATTGGCGACTCAATTGTACTTATTAATATGAACGGTAAGACTGCAAGTGGTCACAATGTAATAATAATACATATATATGTATATATCCCCGTTACATTGTGACCACTTGCAGTCTTACCGTTCATATTCATAAGTACAATTGAGTCGCCAATAGACTAATAGTAACTGGTACGGACATGCACAACGTGGTTGTGGGTTCGAATCCACCATTGACTATATTCGTGAACTATGTTAAAACAAATATTAGTAAATTATTTATATAATCTACTAATCCTACTATCCTACTAATATTATAAATGAGAGAGTTTATAAGTATGGATGTTTTTTTACTCTTTCACGCAAAAAATATTGCGGCAACACCGGTCCCAGGGGCACAACTAAGACCTACCGAATGTATTTTACATCAGAATAACTTATAGGCTATACTTTATAAAGATATTGTGTGAATAATCCAAAATATAACAAAAAAATGTAAAATAGGGAGGAAAAATATCGGCTATATGCAATCTATTCTGATGTGCGTTTTTTTATGGAATAAGGTGGCAAACGAGCAAGCGGATCACATGATGTTAGGCGAGCGCTACCCATAGACACCCGCAACAAGCACATGTGTTGCAGATGCGTTGCCTACCTTTAATGGACAGAGTGCACAGACAGGAAAAAGGATATTTCCTTTTTTCCGCCAACCCCCTCCCCGTCCAATCCTCTTCCGGTTACCATCCTGTCCTTATGAGGAAAGGGTGGGAAAGGGAAGAGGACTGAAATTAGGCCTCCGGCACCTCACTCATCAGACGAAACGCAGAGTACTTCTACTTCACGCCTGTTTTCTGTGAGGTCGTGGTATTTCACCGGTCGAGCCGGCCCATTCGTGCAAACGTTGTTGTTGCGTCCTCTACCACTGTTAATATCTCTACCATCTTTTATTTTTAGTGTGGAACGAAGTTTGCCGGGCCAGCTAGTATTTCATATATTACTGGCTCAAGTAGGGTTGGCATCCGGCAGTACGCGGGCCGTAAAAAACTGTAGCCAAAACCTATTACAATATGGACAATGGTGGTACTGTGCCCACTCTATAAAATTGGGAAAAAGCTTCAAAAAAATTTTACAATTCAAGAATGCATCTCCAACGGGAAATTCACGATTCTATATTATTCAGCGAAGTAAATATTTTGATGGCGGTTTAAAATTAATTTGTAGTTAATCACGCAACATGGTAGCCGCTCGACAGCACGACGATAGTTTAAATGGCCGTTATATCATTATAATTATCATGAAATACCGTTTCATTAATTCAAACGCAGTTTGTGCGGCCCTAAACGAAAGATAACTGTATTCCATGTTGCTTACATTATTATCTGTTTCTTTATAGACAAATGTCAACCAGTCTTACAGCCAGCAAGACAATTTATTTAATTAAACATTATTATTTTTAATTAAAAAAAAAAACTAACTTAAAAAAGTATCTCTTAAGGATCTCGAGAAGTCTATTTAAAACTTTAGACTTACTTTTAGCCAATAATCAGCGCGATTTTCTTATTCCGTGTTAGTGTTTTCAGTATGTCGCTGATGATCAGTTATTTCGTAATCACATGTTCTTCTATCTTATACGATCCTCGGCATGGAGAGTTAGTTATTCATAGATTTTAACAGTGGTAGCCCGCAATGTTCAACTGTTACATGAATAGGCCGACTCGACCGGATGAGACAATACATAGGAAGAAGGGAATAGACGTGTGAGTAGAGAGAAGGTCATAGAGATCACGACCCTCAAGAATGAGGAAATGATAGAAAGAGAGAGAGAGTAGCCCGTTTATTAACTTTTATCATAAAGAAAAACCTTTAAACAATTACTTTAAGTTCTAACTTGTCCGCAGCCCATCTTCGACGATTCGTTTTCAATTCAATGAGAAACCTTGTATTTGTTACATAATTATTGTAAAAGGTTCAAAATGGATATTATTGTGAAAATAGCAAGTACATATAAAAGTTGTGCTTACTTAAAGATCTCCGTGATGCAATTATAATCTACCTCTATGCAGGTTTATTGATGTACACATTCATGTTTCATAGAGCACCGCCCAGACACCATATAATCCATTACAGACCGCTCGCTCTAAGCTAAATACATCCGTGTTACATTGTCCAGTATCAGATTCCACCACATCTGTAATTCTATCGCGTAAACAATCCTTATGACCACCGACAATATAGAGGGAGAAAGTAGGTTGTATGCGGTTGCATTAAAGAGAACACCGCCAGTGCATAGATAATGCATTGGGTGTGCTCTATGACATTTGCAGTGACAGATTGAAGGGCGGGCTCACGTCGGAATTGGCGGGAAAGTTATCGATTAAGCATGCACCGCGAGACATAATGTTTTTGGAATTTCTACCATGAATATGTTCTCAGAATCTAAATGGCATTTTTCTTCTTAAGTCAAAGTATATTTTAGCCATTGCACATAATTACATGGTTTCCCTTAGTTAGGTGCGTTGTAATTAATCAAAAATCAACTTTCAATGACTTTCAGTTTCTGACAAAAAAGGACATATATGTATAATGACAGCGAATGTGAAATTCTCGTGTGTCGTCGAGGAGACGGTTTCCCCGCGTCTCGCCGGCGCCACCGTCTACGTCTTGCGACTCCGAGACGCGCTAATCTGACCATAGACTTAGAAAACATAAAATGTAACAAGGGTCTCAAATTAGCTAAATAATAAGTTATAATTAAATGAATACATGCTATAATCAATTAAACCCCGTATCATACAAAATTAAAATTCTTAATATCTGCTTATCCCTCGGGAGCCTTCATAGAATCTTACTACACGTGCGGCATTTTTAACGTTTAACAACAACTTTATTGTGTATTATAATAGATGTCGCTCTGTAAATATTATTTGACGTTGTTCATTTTTTTTTACTTATGAATGAATCAATCAACCAATATCAATAATTGTTAAAAACCGTTAGAGGCAGAACAAACATTTAAAATGGTGGTCTGCTTAAATTCGCAGATTGGTGGCTACCGTATCGAAGAAGGTAGCTGTTTACTTAGCCTAAATATACAAAATAAATAACAGGCGCTATCACTTATAAATCAGTGGCACGGTATTAAAAACAAATTCTCGACTTGTGGCGATCTTATCGTAGTTCCTTCCAGTCTCGATGTCGTTTGTAAAGACACATCCACACTTGAAAAATCTTAATATTTTATTTTTGTTTAGATGTATGAATAAGGAAGGTATGTGATCGCTAAGTAACGTTGCCTTTCTATCTTCCTTTTATTGTATATACAATTGTTCGTCGTGGATCTGCGTACTAACTTATATAAATTGAGGCAAAAGAAACGGGATAATTGGGAATAAACAAAATTAACAGGAAAGCAATCCTGATAGATTTTGCGTAAATCTGGTTTAACGCTAATGAAATAAGAATTTTAATCTTAAAAATTAGGACATTTTAAATCGCTCCAGTGTGTTCACATGTTTATATTACATTATTTCCTTTCTCGGCTAATTCTGCCCGGCCAGTTTGTAATTACCTAACATACCGGTCGTTATTCTCGGCACGACGTTAGATATGTTCACTATGATCTCTATTCAGACTTTTTTTTATCTTTTCTATTTATTTTTAGAACAGAAATACGACCATAGAGTTTGCACATACCTAGCCTTTTTTTTCGTGGCGAAATGCCTTCGAATATTCGGCTATGTGGGGACGGACCGACTAAAACCCCACGCTAGACGCCAACAGCACTAACAGAAGGTCACCTCTGTGCGGAACGCCACCGCGATCCCTCAAGTGCTTCGCTAGCAGTTAGCCTGTTACGAGGTAAGATACGATGATCAACCTTCGACGCTGGCCCGCTTTAAGGCTCAGGGGCCCCACCCTAAGAAACCGAATTTTTTCCGAATTTTTGTGAATTCCAAAAGTTGCTGGCATCAATAGGGTTACATTAGGGGAAGAAACCCTAGTTATAATCCTCGTAAAATTCAATAGTTCTTATTATCATAGAGTCACGCACGTAAAAGTATCCTTCCATGAGTCAGCGAATGAAACTAAAAAGATGCTTATCATAAAGAGAAGAGATCCCTTATGAACATCTGCCAGATATGTAGATGCTAAACAAGCTTTAAATAAGAAGAAATGAAAAGAACCGATAGCGGAAGTATTCGTATATGTCGTCACACTGCACGCTGTTTTTTTTCGTGACTCTTAAAAGTTCAAAATATAATATGAATGTTAAATGTGAACTTATTTTCTTCACATGCCACAGAATATTGCAGTCAAACAATATAAAGTTAATTTTAAACCACTATAACTCCTCGGCCCGTAAAGCGATTCGTCGCAGATTTCGTAAAGTGTGACAACTCATTTCGTTGTATTCTCACGGAGCACAGACAGCACGGTCAGCAGTAACAAATTACTTTTAGAATTGCTAAGCTTACAAATGACTTGCAAACGAGCATGCGGCCCACCCGACTTCGAGCGGCCGACACCCATAAGCATCTGCAACAATTTAATGGGTTGCTTACCTTTAATGGACATAGGAGCCGACAAATAGAAATAAAAATGATATTTCCGTCACCTATTAATCTCATCAAAACCTCCTTCCCTTCCCACCCTTTCCTTATTAAGAATGGATGGAAAGAGCAACAGGAGTAGAATTAAGCCGCTTGAGCCGGCCGATATGTGCAACAGATGTTGTTGCAGGCTCTACAGCTGTTAAAATGGCAATAGGTAGGGAACATTGGTCTTAGAAGCTTTAGGAATAGATACCATTGATACTGAACGAAGTAGCGTAGGTGGGACTTAAATAAGATGGGCGGACGATCTGGACTAGAGTCCGTCAAGGGATCTATATCTTTTAGTATATTTATATTTTCTATATCTAAGGGAGGCCTATGAACGTCTAGTGGCTGAAAATGATTACATATTTTTGCTACCACGACCGATGATACAATTATATCATCGATACGAATACCAAATTATTAATAGCAATTGATTAAAAATAGCAAGTGATAGTAATAAAGTAGTAAATATTGATTGCTGAAGATTAAAAAGTATAATGCAAATCTACGTCGATAGCGGGCAGGGACACAAACGGCGGAGTTATATCAATCAGATTGCTAGAAGAATTATAAGTAGCCCCTACCGTGACAGACATTCGTGACTTGTCTATACATACACGAATGTCTGTCACGGAGCATAAATTGAGAAGAGGCGCTGTCTCAAGAAAGGTTTCTTGAACTACGAAAATGAAGACAGTTTCTTAACTGTCGAGATCAATTGAGTGACTTAAAATTCAAAAATCAAACTAAAAACTTGACTATCGTTATATAATAAAATTTACGAGGGAAATAAAAACTTTAATCGTATTGTTACAGCAACTTATTGATATTGCAGAGAAAGGATGAAAGCTTTTGCGTTTTACCTTTTAACGATTACCACAGATTATAAAAATAATTAAGCTCACATTACATACAAAGTGCCGATTCTGTTAAGTCAAGTGTAACAATAAAACGCGCTTTTAATAGCATATCATTATGACAACTGACATTTGTTTACGGTAGTTAATGTAATTTTTTATGCTGGAAACATTTTTAAATTCAATCTCTGTTGTATATAAAGTAAATGTAACTAGGTACCACGGTACCAAATTTATTTTTCAACATATTTAAACAAAAACAGAGTACTGCTGCGAAAAAGTGTCAGTCTAGAATTCAGATACTTAATTTCTGTTTAGTCAACAGATGAAGCAAGATGCGAGCACTGCATATGAAAAAATGTTAGCCCGTGAGTTTACCATCATGAGAAATGTAAACATGGAAAATAACCACTTATGAATGCGGGTGTTAGCTTTAAGACATTGTAGCCGAAGTGGGTAAAGTCACGAAGCCAATGTAAAAGACGCCGACACCGCTGATCGTGTAACATTATGAATAATCATGACGCCCAGCGGTTAACGGTTACGATTACTCATGAGATTCGAGCGCGAATTCTTTGTGTGGTGTTGCCAGTTATCACAATTTTTACTGATTTAGAAAGTTACCTTTTTGTAGAATAAGAAAACGAGTAGCGGCTTATTTGATGTTTAGTGGTAGCTAACCATGAAATCTACATCGGAGGAAGTGCAGATGAATCCGGAGTAAGAAATAATTTTTAATAAATAAATTAAGTTGCAATGGCACTTTAACAATGAACTGTTAGCCAATAAGTCAAAGGTCGCTAGAATAGGTTTCAGCTGATATTAAGAGCCTGTTCAGATGAAGCGTTTTACGCGCGTTTTAATTTGTTGCGCCCAAATGACGTGTTCCTAGCCGCAATGATTATCGGAGGAAGTGAAGCTATCACGAACTCCAATTTTAACTATGTCCTTTCGCCACGGACACACTCGTAGTTCTAGACTACGCGTACTGCGCGCGAATCGAGTCCCGCTGAATGCAAGCGTTTTAAGCGCGTGTTTTAGCTCGCGCATATAACGCAACATCTGAAAGGAATGTATATGTAGCTCTAGTATCTCGGGATATGGGTGTGGCTTCGTGTGTGTGCTTACGCGCGTGAAACGTTTTATCTGGATAGGCTCTAAGCCACAAGCAGTCCCGATCAGTCTGGTGAAGGTTGTCCAATGCCTGCGGGTAGCAAGGAATCGAAGTTTGTGGCGATTCTTGGCCTACGTTAAGCAGCACATTTTTCGGCTGACGATGAAAATAATTATTCTGTGCATCTACAGTCTTTTACGAATCCCCCAGTGGCCTTCATTATATCGGTAGTGTATTGATTTTGAGAGCGGCTCTACCATTTAAATAAATGCCAATTATTTAATAAACTTTTTTCGACATTTTTAAAAGTTGTTTCCGAGCCGAACATCTGGCAACACAGTCGCGAATGTCTAATAAACTCCACGGCGCCGACGCGCGCGTGTCGCCAATCTCTCCCACGGTGACGAATGACATGAGCCAGTGGTTCCTACGCTATAATTTTAAAAATGAACATTTAATATTTAGATGGCAAGGTGATGTTGTTAAAGTGAGCGATGGCAGCAGATGTAAGTGAACTTATACCAACTAAATGGGACATGATTATAGAAGGAACATTAATAGTACTCGTAACCGCCGAGCTTATATGCAAAGATGTATGGATGTTACCGAGGGTATACACTGCCGGAAATATTCACACAAAACACATTGGCATCTCCGTTTTTTAGGGATAAAGCTTTATCGTGACAATTTTATACGCCAATGGAAAACCACAGTTAAAGAAGCAAGAAATGTGTACCAGGGTCTTATAAATGGAAATCATGTATAACATACAAGTATGTATGTAATAGTAACTATGTACGTTTTAAACAGAAATTTGTATCTTAAAAAAATACTTGGAAAAGTTTGACAAGCACTGGAATGCATAATCTGAAACGTGACATTCCAAGATGGGGTTTTTAATGGCGCCAACATTTAAAGTGTCCAGTTTACGGCGCGTCGTCAACTTACGCCTTTTTATAACGAGTGAAACTTAATCCGGGATCCTCGTTGAATGTTAAATTTATAAAGAATCATTCGTATACTAATGTCAATTACACTGTATTTTGTAATAAAATTCCGGAGTCCCAATTTTCCCTTTCCTAGCCTTTCCTAATAAGTATAGGATGGGAAGGGGAAAAGAGTTTGACGGGACCTCCTCTGACCATTAAAGGCAACGCATCTGCAACACACTTGCTTGTTCCGGATGCATTTTTTTTCGGGAGGGACATCTTAACCTAGATACCCTGCTTCTGAGGGAAAGACAGAGTTATGTTAGGTTTTACTAACTAAAACTCCAAATCTGTAATGTTGTCGTTTTTGTAGAATAGCGTACCTAGCAGCTTATTAAGTCTTCTTCAACAGGCATCGTCGTGTCAATTGACTAAGTGTGTGAAATCTGGTGATAATCGAAAAAAGTTCTTAAGTTCACATTGTTTATCTTATTTTTAATCTGTAGTTAAATTTAGTCGTGGATGTTCTGACTAGAATTGAGAAAGGTATGCTTCGGTTGTTCGAGCATGTTAAAAGGATGAAGTAAGAGAAAGTAAGAAGACAAATATATGTTGCCAAAGTAGGCGACAGTAACGGCAGGGCTCGTCACGGGAGAACTTATGTATATCGATCAGATTAGTTGCATACTAAAGAAGGGCGATATTACGAGTACCCGTAAGCAACGACCATGTATGCATAGAGATGTATGGTTGGAAAAGAAGCAAGAGAGATGTGCCATGATCGCGCCAAAACCATGATCTCTGGGTTACAGGCGTAACTACATACAGATATTTATTTAATTTTTAATTTTCGAACGTACATATATATAATCTAGATTTATAAACTAGTAGTTAGCATTTTATTGAATGTATGTGCTTAGTTAAAATAAAAAAAAATGATTATTATTCTACATCTATGTCTATGTTTACTTCTAAAAACCAATTTAAAACTAAACAACTATCAACCTTGTCCGTAATATCAAGAGAAACTTCGTCACTTAAACAAGGTCAAGAAACAAAAATATAGTCTGCAATATATAATTATACTTCCATTTCAAGACTGACCGTAATTAATTACAACGCCCATCCGCCATTCTGCTGTCAATACCGCTGTTAGACGTGAGTAATGTTGCTTATGGCAATATTATGTATTGTGCCACCCACTGAGCAGGTAAATCGAATGCAAATTCAGTTAAGACTGGTGAAGTTTTTTAATGACAAACGAGGACGACGATCACTTGATAGTGATTTGCAAGTAAACTAGCAAAGCCACATCATTTTATTCTTCCATACAATATTTTTTATTTAGAAGATAGCAGACGAGCAAGCGAGTGACCTGGAATTAAATGACCGCTACCCATAGATATCCGCAAGAAGCAGATGCACTACCTACCTTCAATGGATAGAGGAGGGGATAGACAGGAAAAAGGATATTTTACTATCCATCCCCTCCTCGTCCAATCCTATCTTTATTAAGAAAGGATGGGAAACGGATGAGGACTAAAATATAGATAAAAAAGATATTAAAGGGGAAACTGACTTAAAAAAACGACCCCACAGAAGGCGTCAAAATTCCATACCACCGTACACTACCAAGTCGGTTCTTATGGGAGAGGAACTAACTACGTTGCATCATATTGTATGTCACCGAGAGTCAACAAATGGAAATCAAACAACGATGACGTGGACACCCGATGGGGTCTTAAAAATATTTACGAATTGTAGAAAGGATTTGTAGTAATCCGAGATTGACTCTCTCATCTTGTAACTCTTGTTATAAGAAGGAAGCATGAATCTCTAACCAGCTTATCTTTAGTGTATTCCTATATACATACATAGACGTACATGTACGTGTATATGTAATAATATCTGGCGTCAAGTAGACCCAGACCGACATAAGAAGTTGCCTTATAGCTGATCAGTTTAGTGAGAAAGCATAATCATTATAATTATATTATAATTTTAATGCTGCATACAAAAACAAACGAGACGCTTTATTCATTGCTACGTAGAGCGCACACGTGTGAAGTCACGTCGCGCGCATTCTCACGTCACAGACGCGTTGACAGCTGTCATGCGCACTTTAATGTTTAAGCTGCTCCGTGGACAGATTATATAAGCCTGGGTATTAAAATTTCAGCGAGGTATTAATATTATTTTGATGTGATCATAATTATATTGTTTGTTGTTTATAAACCGGGCTTTATGTCTTGATTAATAATCCAATAAAATCAAGGACAATCATTGATTTGATCCGACTGATGAAGCTATTATCGGTGTTTTTAAGGCATAGAATGCGGTACTCTAAAATTTAACGGAGGGAAAAGAAGTTGGCATAATTCTTAAAGACGTATGCTTGGTAATGGGCAGTTAACGACGACGGATGAGGGTAAAAAGTCTTAGAATGGGGGCCACGGACTGAGAGAAGTATGAGGCGCCTTATTTAAAGCTTTATTACTTGCCCTTATAGGTTATAGTACTACTAGTAGATATTTTTCTTCAACTTTGCATTTTAATTCCGTATTCCTTCAAAGTTGTTCTTATAGCTGTATACTAAAGAACACGACCTTTCATAACTGTTTTAACGATTATATCTAAATGGAATATTAAAATCTTACATATTTGAATGCAACATTGAAATGAGTATAATATGAAAAGTTGCTTTCTTGATTCCGTATATTAGCCATTTGTGACGATTATAACTGTTTGCGTTATCACCACTAAGACCGGCTAAATTGATTGCATTGCACGAAAGTAACCTAAAGTGTTTGATATATTCATTGCAATGTAAGTCTTCTCTTATAGCGTAGAAAGAAATGATAATGAACGTGGACGGTTACAACCGTAGAGGAAGACCATAGGATGGATTGTGTGTAAGAAGGATGTGAATTCAGATATGACGGGATGGAGGGATATGGAAGAGAACATACTGTGCCGACTCCAGTTAAATAGGAAGAAGACAGGAAGATGATGATGAATGTAAAATGTGTCCTTTTTCTTCTTGACACAGATACTGATGTTATCACATCATGAAAATATCTACGGTTAGTGGAAATTTTTATTTGTAGCGGTTACATCGGGCGACGGTTTGTCGCATTCTAGCATTAAACCAAGCATAAAAGAGAATGAATAATATGATAAAAATATCTTTGAATTTTCCATACCTTTGAAATATGGATCAAGGGTATGAAATTTAGAACAGATACACTTATATTTAAATAACAAATAAACTGAAGACTAGAATAATTGAGAGCCGTCGTTTTATTTCTAATTAGTAGATATTTGTACGTATATATGTAGAAATGAGACAAAAACTAAATCTCAAATTAAAGTATTTTTAGTTCCACTCCTCCTTTGTGATTTAATCTGTGTACGCTTTATATTAGCATAGCTGGGATTCAGCACACGTCGACAAGCTAGCGCCATCAAGTGACACAGATCAGAATAATTAGCTTGCGATAAATCGTGGATAGAGAAGCTTCACCATCATATCATACCTAATGCTCTCTGCTATTCGATAAATGTAAAGAGCTTGACTAGATACATCTTAATACTCTGTTTAGTATTCTATACTGTTTTTAGAGTGTGAGACCTCAATAAATCAATAATTGTACTTCTATACTGAATATGTTTTAAGCACAAAAGAGGCAAGACTACACTTCAAATTTTGTTATTTAATTGGGGGAGGATAGTGTCACATAATAGTGCACCACTGACATTTTTTTTAATAAAATTGAAAAACACTTTTTTTATTTATATAGATTTTTGGTCTACAAACCCTTGCCGGTATCCTCAAAACACCCTGTCAAAGTTTCATCACAATCTGATCAAGTTTTGGAACGCGTAGAAGATAAATATGCAAACATTGATTTTTATTTATATATAGATAATAGATAGTATTAAACATGTACAAATATTTCAGATTATTTTCTTATTAAAGACCCGCTAATGTGGATAGTACTTTAAACAACTCAATTATGTAAAGAATCTCGTTTATAGCTTCAATAACTCAACGTCAAAAAATACGCGGTATTAAGCATACGTTTGTGAGACCACGTAAGAGGATGCTCAGAATACGGTTGCGTAAAGGCCATCAACTATTTGTCAATGCTGCGATTTTGTTTATACTATTTATAAAGTCACGATAGTCAAGTTGGCACGGTTAGGCGATACGTTGTATTGTTTTTTTTTTAGTTATACACTAGCTATTCGCGCCCGGTGTCGTCCATTTAGATGTAAATATTGAAATTTTTTATAATATTTTTTTTAGTTGTGCATTTACTCTGTATCTGTTTGTTGTCCTAAATAAAGTAAAAAAAAAATGCCGACCCCACATAAAGCGGGAAAAGGGCAGGAAGATGATGAAGATGTGTATTATGGGGCCTATTTGCTGGATTTAGCAGCCATCGGTGTGGGTGTTGTGTCTACTCAAGTCGAACGTGTTGCCGGCGAAGACTATAATGATGTCTAGGTGATTTGTAGAGAAGATTTAACTATTAGAACTTAACGGCATATTTTGAACCATACCAATAATAAATACACTATGGTATTGAGTAGGTGGGTAACTTTTTTTGTAAGTAAAAGCTTAGAACATAATTTGCATAGTATCTGTCATATATAATCGGTCATTAATAATACTTAAGACCTACATTTATGTATGTTAAGAACCTGATAGTATGATGGATTGTGCCGCGCAGTGAAAATATTGGCTTGGTTATAATTAACATCGGAATTATTCATCTCGTCTGACCTAATATAAGGGCCGCCATTTTGATTTAATTTATAGACAGTTATTGATGAACGAATGATATACTCGATGTAAGATATATTATTTCTTATATTATTTTTTTCAAAGTTTATTTCTTTCGTTTTGTTCGTTCTTTCGGTTCGCGTAAACGTGAAGGAATTGGTTTCGACGATTTTTTTTTCATGTATCTTTTGTTATATTCAATTTTGAATTTTATTGTTTAGATACAAGGGTTCGTTTCTGTTGATTGTTTATTTAATTTTTGAATTATTGTCGCGCCTTTCCATCTGTTTTGAGTTTTCACCTGTGGGCAGTCCTTATGACTGTCTGTATTTTTTTAATGGAAGTAGGTGAGAAAATATCTCTTCACCTCTCTGTCTCTTCAACTCTTTGATGTTGACCAAACCGACCCATTAGACAACCGCAAATCGATAATTGAACATGTGTTCCCATCCTTTATAGATAGAAGAGATGATTAAATAATGAAAAAGAAGAGAAGGGGGAGATGGGGTTGTTATTGATTCTTTTATAAATACTATTATCTGGTGGCACGGTATTACCAAGTCGAGCACGGCCGTACCATCCTTTTCTCGAAGCGACTCGCAGCACTTTTTATTCCTGTGTAACTTCGTTGTGCATTAAGCTGGAAGTTTGAATTTTTAGGAACCAAAAGACATACTATGCACAATTTGTAACACAAACAATAGCTTAGACTTTTTTGTATATCAAATGATAGTATTAAAATCGAATCCTGAGCCACTGTACTATCATATAGGACACTTTTAAACTTTTATATGTTGCGCATAACTTTGGAAATCGAATCGACTTTCCAGCTATAACTGACCATGTTCGATATTTTATTCTAACGCTTTAAGGCATTTGATAGACACTGAGTGACGTAAGACATGAGCTGCGAATGTACGTATGAAACACCTTTAAAGGTTATTTTGATTGTTGGGCAATGTGAACAAATCGATTCTGTAAACAGTTATGCAAACTTTAACGTTAGGTAACAAGGTTTGATTCCCTTAATTCTTTTAAATATTCTCTAATAAATAAGATAAAGTCTTCTCGTGCGTACTTGAAGCAAATTCACTACAGCGCAACGAAAGGTCACGTATTGAGCGTTAGTTATGTCTTACTATCGTTCGTTGACATCGGAGTTCCGTACAATTAATGCAATCTGTTGTGCAACTTTGCCGCAGCAATTTGAACCTTAACACTATGATTAAATGACTACAGTGTATCAGTGTGTTTATTTATTTATCTATATACAACGAACATAACTTACACAGAGAGTAACATGCCAGTAATCAAATTATGTATATGTATGTCAGCTTCAAACTGAACAGAGGAAATCTATAATTAAAATAAATATGCGTTCACGCCCGTAACGCAGTAGGGTAGGCAGAGATTATGGATTTCCATTTAGCGCGACCCTGGCACACCTCTCTCGCTTCTTCAACATTCATACATCTACGCATGCATACTCGTCGGTTATGGGTGCTCCTTATATCGCCCTTTTTTAGTAAACCGCTAATTTGATCGATATAAGTTTTCCCAGGGCGTCTCCTACCAACACTGTCACTCACTTTTGCAATATAAATTTGTTTTGTTATTCTCTCTTCATTCATCCTTTCAACATGGTCGATCCACCGAAGCATACCTTTTCTTTATTCTAGTCACAACATATACTTTTGAACCACACTTTTCCCTTATAATGCAATTATACATACATATATGTACATACCTATACATTTATGTATGTATTATGAGTATTTTTTATATTCATTTTATTAAAGGATGTGAGCAATCACATCCGGAACCCAAAAATGGCATCCACTCCCCCCAATATCAGTCCCAATCCCGAAAATTCAAATCTATCCTTAAAATCTTCCATCGAGGTTTTCCATTAGGCGCATCACTCTCGTTTCTAGATCCGAACATCTATACCCTGTTCCAAATGAAAACCTAAATAATGTAAACACAGGGTACACCTCACCTTTTACGATAAAACATTAGCCATATTATACAATTTATCACTCAACACTTTATCTCACAATATCCACAATAAAAATGGCCGGCACGTATAGTCAAACTTTTATTTGTTGATAACATTTGTATTCCAAAATGCTATATCCACTCTTACTTGAAACAGTGTATACGCTACGCATACATACTCGTCTTTTAATACGTCATCGATCCTCTAGACGAACTTATTTTGAACGGCCACACCACAACCATTCACTCTTGCAATATAATCTTACTGTGTCACTCCTTCATTCTTTCAACATGGCTGAAATATGTTAATCTTGTGGTTTAAATAACATTAACTTTCTCTGTCCACCTCAATTCAGATGATAGAAGATTTCTACAGTAAATGTGTTTATCTGAAAGTGTAAATCTAAATTAGAGACCTTATTCAGTACTCCGTTGGGCCGCAAACAATCTCCGGAGCCGACCCCCCGTGGCGGACTGTTTCAATGGAACAATACTAAATTTAATAAGGAAATCCACTTTTGCAACACTTCTTGTGTTATATAACAGTCAGGGTATATAATCAAAACTGGTTGTTTCCACTGACTTGATGGCAGCAGCATTTACATATTTTTTAATTTAAAATATTAATAGATTTTCGTAGTAGAAACTAAGCTTAAACTTATGCTAGGTTCATGACAATAGTCGAATGGCGGAATCGATCCCATGACCTCACGATTAATAGCCCGTACCCATAACCATTAGGCTATTGGCTCTTACTTTAGAACTAAATTTAGAAACCATTTGATATAATATGTGAATCAGTAGGTATTTAACTTATGTAGTTCTCAAATGTAAATTAATCGTGGTAGAGTCAGCAACAACAACATGTTGCACGAATATTTCCACTGCCGAAAACATTAACATAAAACATATTATCATCACCGATTTTTTTGAAAGAGAAAGATTTTAACACCAACACGTTCTTACACCAGTGGAAACCCACGGTTAATGGATGGCTGAGGCGAATGTTCCGCCATCTATCGTAATAAATATTTAAATGTACTTCGAATGTACTCAAGTCAATTATTTATCGTTTTTTTCTGATTATTTTTATGTCACATCTCTATTCTTTAAACTACGTAATACTTAAATGAACAATAGAAAATTAGTCAAATCGACTCCTGCGCACTATAATTATTACAAGTACAATAGTGAATTAAAGTGATTAACGGATGTCTTATGTAATTGTAGGCCAGGGGCGCTTAGACCGGTTCAATGATGAACTTATTACAAAGTTATACGAAAACAAATGAGATCTAATCATGTAGATTTTTTAAATTAATTATACTTCTGGAAAAATAAAGACATCAATGTCTATTAAATAGATCCCAAATGAAATGTTACTGCCTATTTTAGTCCAAGTATTAAGTAGTGTCATATAGCTGATTTAATATACCACCACTCCAGGATGTCTGTCTGTAAGTCTGCGACCACGAGTTAACCAACCCTCGCCATTATATAAGATTTGAAAAAGAACACTACTTCTTGCCAAGGTTGATTCGCGAGGCTGTTGAAAAAAAATGATGCCTGGATTACCATGGCTTGGGATCCTTTGATTAATAAAATTAAATCCCAAAACAAACAAACAACTGCACGATCTCAAGATACTCTAAGTTCATTCTGCGTAGGTAGATTAGAACAAAAATAATAATTGAAAATAAGAGGGTACTCTTTGCCATCAATTTTGACATGTGATCCTCCCGTGACCATCTTGTAAAGTACTAAGAAACATCGGGGAAAAAAATTATTAAACGCAATCAAACCCGCAAAAGTGATTTAATTTCAATGTGTAGTATTCTCGTAAATATAAGAAAATATTATATGAATAGAAGTGTTACTATTCTATACAATTGATTGTAGACAAAACTAGCCCTTGTGCGTGTTTTATTATATAGCAATATTGGCATAGACGTTTATTTTAAATGTGATTGTACGACTAGCCACGTTTGGACAGCCCTGTTAGATAGACAAACAGTAATTACATGTGAGACATAACGACGACGATCACTCGAGGTATATGTACAGTCACTGACAATCATCTAAAGAATATGTGCAACTATAAACCTTGTTACAATGTAATATGAATCGAAATCACACAGCAAAGTTTCTTGGTGATTGCACAAATAAAGTATTAAGGAAACGGATCACGTAGTTTTTGGTACATCACGGTCGTTCTGTAACAGGTTGCAGGTATGACGTCATAGACTTGTGATTTCATCTACAGTTTGTTCCAAGTCAAGGCGTAATTTTTGTAAACACGGATTACATCGTACATTTTACGTTAAAATTCGTAAATTTTAAAATATTTTCAAAAAACATCTTTTTCTGTCATTACCTTGTATCATTTTCTATCCATATTATTCAATTTCATCCACTTTATCTCCACAAAATTGCCACATTTCCGATGATGAAAGTATGGTAAGTGACGTTTGTTTGTTTACAAAAATTCTATCTTGATGTGGAAAAAACATTCAAAAAGCAGAAGCAATGCTAGGGCTCCTACAATTGTTGTACTTACTCGCAATGACCACATGTTAACAAGTGTTAGAGTTACTAGAATTGTTATACAGTTATAGCCCGACTATTAACGGGTAATGTTTTTCGCGGGTATATTTGTATCGAATTTTCTTTGATCACACTGGTAAAATATGAATTAAATACAATTAATTATTCCCGAGGAGGGTTGACGTCAGGCAGGCAGCCAGCCGTAAAACTGTTTCCTACCAAAGTGCAGAACTATCTCAGTATAAAATAGGGGTTTGGTTTCTACCATTTGTAAGATTATATATCAGAGTTTAATATATGATCCTTCCAATAAAAATACATATTAATATAAATAGATATGTAACTTCATCAAATATGTACTAAAAATTTAAAAAAAATGTAATGTAACAACTAATGTAAAAATACGTAATTAAAATTGTATATTTAATAATCAGGAAATAAATTTGGCCAAGGACTCAATTAAAATAAGTAATTGTTTATAACAAGTTTCGATGGGAATTGTGAAGAGTAAAAAAAGAATAACTATGTTTGGAAAAAACTCATTTTACGGATTTTATCGAGTTTAAGTTTTTGTGACCGACGTTTTCAGTACTTCATACAGAGCTCATGGTCACTGGGGAGGGGGGGCTGAGGTGTCACAACCTAATGTCAAATTTGCTGGCGAAGTACCTTTTTATGTCATTTATAATTTTTGCTCCGATTTATGCAGAATGAGGTCAAAAGCATACAATTGCAAACCGTTCGGTTGCCCCCTTCTTCTAGAAAAATATATATAGATATTGGGTTGGTTGGGTTGCTTAAGAATGCGTAAAACGCATTGGCATATGTTTAATATTTTTATCTGTAGTGATATTTTCATGCACGTGTTATCAACAATGTAAATAAGAACAGCTTATATTCATTGTTATTATAGTGTTAGGTATAAAACCAATTAAAATATGTTGTAAAAGTATTATTTTTCTACCAGAAACTAAAATGAATATTCAATACTAGCTATTGCCTTCTGTTTCGCACGCCTTCGTTTCTTATCTACCTCGCTGTAAGTTTTTGAAACTTGATTTGAAAAAAAGTTCGTGTGCATCTATCCGTGCCCGAAGAAGTGCGTAACAAACAAAAATAACAAAAAAAATATCCCGTGTGCCAGTTTGTAAAAACAAGTCCTTGTGCAGTTATAGATAACGGTTTAAATTAACATACATAACATAACATGAAATTATAATAAAATTTCTAAGAGTTACTATTTATTGCGATGTTTATACCATGAACTTGGTGTTGCTTTTAGGTGTCGCGTATCGTAAAAAATCATTCTCATTATTTTTCCCAAACGAGCCAAAAGAAGGAAAACTCCAATAATAATAAATAGGTAAATGAATACCTCCACGTACTCAACCTAATTAAAGTGAACAGATGGCAGCCACTTATATCCTTGAGATTAGAATTTATTTAAGAAGACAGCCGTCGAATATTTGAGAAAAAGTTGCAAACAATCTTAACTCATAATATTTTTATATGAATCAAAAAACGCAAACTTCAAGTTTCTTGAGAATCGAACTAAAGACCTAATTAAAAGTTGTGACAAAACTTGTTTTAAAACGCGGTAGTCGCATAAAAACACCATGACTCATTTAAAATCAACAACAAACTAAGGAATTCATCAGAAGTTTAGAGTTTATGTTTTAATTGGTAATTGTAAGCGTGATTTACAGGATAACTAAACATTGTTTCGCAACTTACAAAAATAATTAGACTGACAAATCACTGCTGTATTATTATGTTTTTTTTTTAAATAAAAACCAGCCATAATCAAGAAATAATAGAACTTACCATAAAATTATTAATAAATTCCAAATATAAACACACCACACCACAGAACTTAAAACACACACTCGACTTGCCACCGCACTGGCTGGAATTAGACTATAGAACACACATGTCAAAAAATAAAAAATAAACAACAAAAGGCAAAGGCGCGCACCGTTCGTCCACTTACGAACGCGACTGGCGCGATGAATCACGAACAAGGCAAAATAACACCAATTAGCCATCGCTTCTAGTACAACGATAAATTTAGAACTAGCAATCGCCCGCAACTTTGTTTGCTGGAAGGCAAAATATTCATAATTGTGGAATGTCACGCAACATTTTTGTGTTACACATTATTTTTCAACCATTTAAAGATGTACTAACAGTGAAAAAAAACTTTGACAAGTTTTTGCGTCTTGTGGCATTTGATGTCTAAACGATGATATTTTTTGTACATTCATCTTTTCAAAATAATAACAATAAAATTAAAAATATCTATAAATATGCCGTCAATTATACGAAATTATGAGCAACAAATTTAGCATTTTACAGTACAAGTCGTTTCTTTGATTTATTTCATAAAAAAGAATAAAACAAAATTGTTTCCGTATTATAACAAAAGACAATACTTTAAAACAGATTAGATATTCTAATTTTAGACAGTGCACTTGATAACAACGAACGGACAATTCAACTTCAATTATCTGTAGCGATTTGTCATACACCACAGCGGAAAATATGTACGTCACAGACTTGGAAATCGTGGATTTTCGTAGGTATTAAGTTACAATAAGTTTGCTTTTAACTTGTTTTAGTTATTTTATATGGATACACCTTATTCATGGATTTTTAGATGTGTCTTTATAGTTAACTGGTAATCCACTTTCATCGCCCGTTATCAATCTCTTCAAAAACGTTTCGGTTTCATTACTTCTCAATAAAGAATCTCAAATGATTACACGGTGCATTAGGTTTATTTCAGTGACCTCGTGTGCCATCCATATATAGACCTTTTTGTGTACCCAGCTTTTTGCAAATGGACCAAAACTGTTTTGATCAATTCTTAGTTCTTCAGTTATGTCGTAGCTACTGATATGCCGATCTTTCTCAAGTTTTAAAAAATGGCTTCCATTGTATCTGTAACAGTGGGACCAGAGCGAGGTGCAGATTTTGTTACTAGTTTTTAAAAGATTCTTTACCCGGCCTATTATAAAATGACAGCAAATTGAACTGAACGAATCATTGACAATTTAACGTATCTCAAATGAATTAAACTTTTTATTCTTTGAAAACATCATTTTAAGATATTATTTTTATACATAACTATTATGTCCAACATAACAAACCTGACCAATAATTAACTTCCCTTCTAACTTTAACGAAATAACGCAAGCAATCAATACAGGATTTGACGATTTTCTTCGACTTTGACAGTTTATAAACTGTCGAGACATGACACGGCAAATTGTTCACAGGTCACAATTTGCTGTAACTTTATAATATACCTACTGATTATAAACTGACGAAGTTCACGCGATCAGTCACAGTGACACAAAGGTAATTTTGATGATTCGATTATCCTAATATCTTATTAGGGGATGTTAATGGGAATGTTAGTTTGTTTATTCGTTTTTGGGTTACTCTTTTAATATTAAGGACTCAATCTTTCATATTTTTTCGTTATCTTATCATCATTACTGTTAGGCTTAAACTTTTTTAGATCTAGCCCTCAGCCGCAAAAAACAAATGATGACGTGCGATAAAGAACTCCCTTCTGAAAACTTTCAGTGAGGAAAATAAGAAACCTATGCGTGCAAAGCCGCGGCCAACAGCTAGTATGTAATATATATCAACGCCGGCCAACAGCTAGTATGTAATATATATCAATGTAATGTAATATATAATAACNNNTTGATCGACGTACCTCACAACTCGGTCGGCTACTTGCGCTTTTACCAACTGAGTAAAGGGCTGTCAAATATTAAATGCCTGTCCCAATTGTCTCTTGAAGAGTGAAAGAATTCATTACTTATTTTTATCTTTTATGAACAAGAAAAAATATTAATGTTTTATTTTATTTAAGACCAGTACTACCGATTATTACCGAAGTGGGTTGGCGTCAGGCAGGCGGCCGGCCGTTAGCCAAAACCTATACAGTATAGACTACGGCCATACAGTGCCGATCCCACATGCCGTGCGAAAAGGGCAGGGACATGATGATGATGAACAAAAATATGCATGTTTTATTTTTGCACCACTATTGCTTTCTTTAATTATGCCAAATCTTACACCTCCGTGCGCCTAATATTCTTAAAAATGTTGCCAAAGTTGCAATTGCAAGATATATCATCTGTCTAGATCTGTATATAGATACATATATATAAAAGAAGAAACTAACTGACTGATTTATCAAGGCACAGCCAACACTACTGAACCTAGATAGATAGATAGAACTACTTAATATTTTGCACAGAGATTTCTACTATTTTTGTTTTTTTTTGTTTGTTCAAATTCATCCCCTAAAGGTCT
>JWHW01055664.1:376767-399718 GCA_000931545.1 Papilio glaucus
AGACAATCAGAGAAACCTAAAATTACATCATTCACCTAACGTTTTTTTTTTTGCAATCTTGGATCCGCGACTGTCAATACCATTGTTATGTTACAAGAGAACGCCTGTTAAGGAATCACCACTACCCAAAACAATGGGAAATGTTTCAATGACCTCTCATAACACAGGTATGAAGTAGAGTATTCCGCGTTTCGTCTGATGAGTGAGGTGCCGGAGGCCTAATTCTAGTCCTCCTTACCATCCTTTGCTAATAAGAAAAGGATGGAAAGGGGAAGGGAAATAACAATTTTCTGCTCATCCCCTCCTCTGTCCATTAACGGTAGGCAACTCATCTGCAAGTCATTAGCTTGTTGCAGAAGTCTATGGGTAGCGATCCCTTGAAATATGAGTGAGACCTTGGGATACAAGTCAGTTGAAATGCATGAGAATAAATACTGCTATTTCACACCGGAATTCTTTTATGCCCCGGTTTCATTGACACGGAAAACTTCGTCATCTTATGCCCTCTAGCGCACAACCTAAGTAGCGTCGGACTCATATCCCAACGGTTTAATCGTCTTGATTTTGGCCAAGGAATTTGTGGTCATCCGTTGTACACGTCATTTCCTGACAACATGTATATAAAAATATCTTAAGATGTTTATCGAAGAAAAAATAGGTTTGTGGCGTTTAACATGAATGTTAAACTGTCAACTATTCGTTTAAGTCATAATTTTCTGACAGATTATATGCTAGTCCAGTGGTTCCCAAAGTTGATTGAGCTCCGACCCATCTATCAAAAAATGACAATCTTGGAACCTATCTCTTGGAAAAGTTGGTAGCTATAGCCACAGACTAGAAAGTCCTAAAGACAACACTGCCGTTTGGTCGTCAGTCAGTGACCGTCCGGCTGTTAGCTCGGTTGGTAATGCTTATATTTTAGGGCCTACTCAATATTCACTTTCGGCCTACAAGAGGGTTGCGACCCATAGTTTGGTAATCTCTGCGCTAGTCTGTTTATAGTTATACACTATATCTACAAGAATTCCGTGAATAAACGTGACGGTATATTTTAAAAATAGATTATTCCGCCCTCGTATTGTCACTTATTTCACTAGACAATGAGAATATCAAAGAAACTTTTACAGTGTAACCTTAATATAGCGAGCCTCAATATAACGATTTTATTTAAAATCCTCTAGAACTGTCAGTAAGAGCTAATGCAAAGTATACCTTTACATTACGAATATCAAATACTTTTTATAACGATTTTGAATAATTACAGATTATATATAGAAAGCATTAACTTACCTCTATTTTACAACTTTTTAAACCTTATAATCTTTCCATAACGTATCCTATCAGTAATTCCCACTTAATTGTACAATAGTAATTCATGTTTTACAGCTTCAGACACGTTAAATAGTTTGTATGACAGTTATTGTTGTCAGTGAAGTAAACACTGAGGTTCTGCCCAAGAAAAACAAAATAAAGACTAAGCTACTATAATTACATTGTGCATTTCGTATGGTAAATGTTCCAATATTGATTGCGGTTTCTCTTTTTGTCACAATATTGTGTAAACTCTTTTCAAATATGTAAAAATACATACAGTCTTTTCATTAAAGTAAGTTCTAAAATTATTAAAACTTTCGTGAGATTTATTAATTAATTATAATAATTAGAGATTAATTAACTAATTATAGCAAACAGCTTTACTCACGTTCTCCTCAGTGCGAGGCGGGGAGCGACCGCGAATTGATCCCACTCACCCTGAAGAAGGACCTCCGATAGGTCCGAAACTTGTCGGTACAAAATACCGAGGAAAAATGCGAACGTGAGTAAAGCCGTTTGTTATAATAAGTTAAAGTGTATTCTCATCATTTTTTGGTTATTAGTGGAAACCGTTCGCTTTAGCAGGGTAAGCAGATGAGCATCTACGTAATAAACAAGATTTTTTTACCTTATTAAAACGAATCGTAGTCCAATCTCACCTCTTTACAACAAACCTTATCGTAACAAATTACGCGGTATAACTAATATTTTTTAATTCAATTGACTTTCGTTACATCGAGGTTGCACTGTATTATTAAATAATAAAACACTATAATAGATACGTTTGTATTTGAAGCGTTTGCAATATCTTCTCGTATTTGCTAGAATTTGAATCTACGATCATTGGATGCCGAATCACTATCTTACACAAAAATGAGCACGACTATAACAAAATTACCTAATAAGCATAATTTTATGTTACAAAACAGCTAAAATAACCATTAGAAATGACTTCTTATGTGTATTTTTTATCACTTCGAGTGCATTCATTAAGTCAGTGCGTCCGCGGGCAATGACCTCCGCTGTATCGCACGCGCTGCGCTCTGCACGATTGCATTTATCGATATACTTTATCGATATCGATAATTATAGACAGATATAAATAATTATATTAATTAAGGGAACAAGAAGGATGCCGTCTTTCAGAATGGACCATTGACGTCGTGGAAACGGTGGGAAATAGTAGATTGATGCAAAAAAGAAAAATAAATTCGTTTGCACTAAATATGACGTATAAATATACTTATTTTGGTAAAGAAAAGTAGTGTAATTGTAGATAACCAATCTAAAATTGCCGAACATTCTATCCGTTACTTTTATAAAGAAAACTTAAAATTTAAAGTTGTAAGTAAGTGTGTAATATTATTATTATTACACACGTACCGTGTTACAAGTACCAGCGTATTACAAGTACCGTATCACACGGTATAACGTCGTATATAGTAACAATGACAGCCCAATAAGTTTGAAGGAGCTAAGCTAAGTTGTCTATAAAATTAAACAGACATCGATAACATGATGTTGAATCACTAAAACAACAACAGTAAATAAAATAAAAGTCATAATATCCTGCACACGTGTCGGTACTGTGGTACCGAGCCTCTCAAAACTACGGTACAGTCTGTATTTAGAGCAGGAGTGTTATAGAGCTACATATCCGAATTAGAATTTATCAGATATCCGAAATAAAAAAAATATCCGAATCTGAGTCCGAGTCCGATCTAAAAGTTTCAGATAATTAGCATTTTAATAAGATTACACATAAGAATAAGTAGTAATAAGGAATTTATGTGACTGATTGTACCAAATGATAACCTAGAAATGAAGTGAAATTATTTATTATTTGTATTTCACTTTTACAGTTCTTTAAAAATCTTATATCAGTATACGAAACTATCAGAAGCTGCCGAAATAATTTAATATCCGTATTAAAATCCGATATAGTATTATTTCTACGTCCGTATCCGAATCCGAGATAAAAGAATAACATACCTAATTTAGTAAGACAACTAACTCAAGTGCTCACCACTAAAGAGATCGGTGTATAAAGAATGAATGATAACAAGCAATTTATAGCTCACTACATCATTAAATCTAGTATAACATTCATAAGCTAGAAATTCCGGATACAGTGTGTCAAACGTTCAAATTCATCGTTCCATTATTATAGCAACTCCCAAAGAGATTGAGGCTAAGTCGAGAACAAGGTGTCTTCAAGAGAAGAGTAAATAGGCTGAACTAGTGCGTACTGTTTTTCGACCACATCACTACTTAACATCAGCTAGTTTGTATAAAAAATAAGTGCTCTCTGAACTCTTCCATATAAAGATCAGCAAAACCATAGATGCTTGCATACAACCGCTATGATTTACAAAAAAAACTAAAACTATTTAGATTTGTAAATGATCAAGGGTCTGCGAAGAACTTAACAAACGAACAACTCGCTCGGTGCAAATGAGTCATGTAAGTTGTAACACTACACTAGTGTAGTATTACATATAGATCAGTGCACTATCAAAGATAATGTGGAACAGTGCCAGCATATCACTAATGATAACGCAAGTGTACTCCAGCCGTCTGATTGCAGTGCCATAAGTAGGACATCGCGATACTATGAAGAGGCAAGCCCACGTACTAATTAATCACCCTATATTTTTATGACGTGGAATATTTATCATCGAATTCCGAGTTTTTAAGATGAAAAATTAGACAAAGGCTCAATAATTGAAAATTTCAAGGACAATAACATTAAAGCACATAATGAATAAAAAGAATGTTAATACAAAAATTTTGTTTCGTATCTAAATGCACATTTATACCAACAGATGGCATGTCTCGGAGTTCTATGTAAATACATTCAACTACCGATTTCTTAAAATGTTCCAAATCAGTTACTGGATCAAAGAATAAAATTATTTAGTGTGATCGATACTATGCGTAATATTCACATGGACCAACTAGTTAATTAAAGCATCATTTTCATAATTAACTTTGACATTATTACTTTATGAAAGAGCTCTAGTGTGTTGCTGGCCTTACGCGCAAGTTTCCATAGACAAATGTATAACAGTAGGTCGAGTCGCTCCTCTAATTAATTGATAGTGGATAATGAGATTGTTAGGAGAGCGTCGCTATCTACTATAAATAATGAAAGCGATTTCTAATACAGTGGCTTAGTCGCTCTTTTTGTATCCTGAAATACATAAATTATTTAAAAAAAACACGGGCAGTAAATAGGAAACGGATATATATTATTTTCATTAGCTTTTTACAAGTGCAACTCATTAGCTTGTTACAAAAGCCTAAATCACTTGATAACTGGTGAAATTGCTCGTTTCCCAACTTCTTCTATACATAATTTTTTTTAAATCTTACCGGAGTAATATGGTAAAGTTCTAACCGCTTTTTCCTCCTTTTCTACCATTTAGGTTTGGTTCCAACCCACTAGTATAAGAATACAATATCTACACTTTTTTTTTATTACAAAACGTTTGTCTAGTGTGGCGTTTTCTCGATACTGGATTGTATCTATTAAGGAAACAAAATATGTACTTTGAGCTCGTAATAGCTTTGCAAACACCCAGTTTTATGAGACATTTCTTGTGTAAAGATTTTTTCCATAGACAAGCCAGATTGATATGAAATTAAGGTTGCAACACACTTGTGTTCTTTAGAAATAAAACAAAGTCGACAGCAAGTAACTTATGGTTAGCTGAGTAGATACAAAGATAATTTTAAACCATAAATTCAATAGTGGGGCTGTTGATGAAAGTAGTTTGTCTATACTAAAATTAAAAAGAGGTAAATTTGTGAGGTTGTCGGAGGTAATTTCTGGATGTACTGAACCGATTTTGAAAATACTTTCACTGCTAGAAAGGTATATTATCCCTAAGTGCTATAGACTTTATCTTCTATCTAACTTAAAAATCTCGTGTCATGATGTTTGTCCGGGATAAATTTAGAAAATAGTAAACCGATCATAATGGAATTTGGTCACTATGTGTAATATCGTTTAACTTAAGAAGACAGCATAGTTTTTATCTCGATTTTTTTATTTCTACCCGTGCGAAGCCACGGTCCACTAATTATTAGCATTTTTATAAAAACTATTTTACATTTTGATCAACAGATGGCGTTATCTGTTAAGTATAGTAACCTACTTAAGCGATATTATGAGTACCCGTAACCGCTGAGCTTGTATGCGTAGATGTATGGATGTAGAAGAATCGAGGGAGGTGTGCCTGGATCGCGCCAAATGGAAATCCATAATCTTTGCCTACCCCTCTGGGTTATGGGCGTGAGCGTATAATTATTTATATTATTATAGTAACCTACTCATACATCTAAAGGACGAAAGAACTTTAATTAATTAACTATTTAGCCTTCGCTACTGTGCGATATATTCATACGTATTAGTTATTTCAACACAGCTTATACTGAATATGGATAAGTAATACTTGAAACATTTACACAAAGTACTAACCAAAACAAGGAAATAAGAAGAAAAAGTAATCTCTGGTGCAAGAAGCATCGCGTACGTTCACAGAAACAGACGGCGTGAATGAGAGACACCATGTAAATACGTTTGGTGAACTGCATTCGTTATAAAAAATAAACATATTCGCCTCCGAGACATCCGGCGCACGTGGTCCGCTAAGCTGGGGTACGTTTTCATTACACCAGTCCCGAATATACTAATTTTATAAAGATTTATAAATAACAAGCCGAGCCGCGCAGTTTTACCTGCCGTGCAATTAAAGTTAACCGATTATTGGCCAGTCTAAGCTGAACCCTAGTTAATCTGATTTGAGGGCAACTAACATTGAACTAAAATTATTTCTCTATACAAACTTTCATCTCCTACATTAGACCAATAGGATGAATTTAGAAAAATCTCTGTGCAAATTTTAAAGTCAGTTTTGATACATCAGTTAGTCAGATTCTTCTTTTATATATAGATAGATAGTTTAAATATAATAAGCGCCAATTCCTTCCCTCTCTCGGAGAGGAGGCCTATGTCCCTGCAGTGGGGCCAACATATTAGAAAAGGCTGATAAAAAACGCCCATACCCTAATGCTTAAGAAGAGATTAAGAGTAATTATACGTGTTAAGTCTCTATTGTGAAACGGGGCACGTTCTGTTTCCGTACAAAAGGTTTAAGAAGCATATGAACTAAAAATTACTTTTAGATATAGTAAGGGATAGAAGATCGTTCAAACCAAAGATTAATACAAACCTTCTCTGTTACACAGTGACACCTTATTTCATGTTCTTTGTTACCAATATTATGTCCCGTTTCAAGTCGCAAAATCTATGGTTACATTAAGTATGACTGAACCAATATTTACACTCTCATAGTGCGAGCTAACTTTATTTACATCTCACCACAGATGTATTGCGGTCCGAATACTTTTTTTATTCATGCGTACACATACGTTATCTTACAGCAGAATCACAACATTCCATATAAATTTCCTGTTGTGTTGGTAAAGTTTGGAAGGTCAAGTATATGATAATCTAGCCATTGGACGCGACTTATTTGCTTTTTAAGCAACGCGTTTCGCGTAACCCTATGTAACCCTACGTACCTAAGGATGAATCTAGAAAAACCCTTCCTCAGTGTTTTCTTCACAAATAAGATAGGTCAAGTTACGTAAGATATGTGAAGCGTGTTAAAAATTATAAAATTTGTGCACTCAAACTGAAAATGTAATTATTTTAACCAATTATCTTGGATTATAACATTTGACCTTTTATTTGATTAGACTATGTGAACCGTGAGAAATGTAACTCATCGTATCGAGCAGACGCCCTAGACTAGTTATAAATTCAAGTAAAAATAATTGAAACTAGCTCGATCGTATATCTAACATATTAAAGTAGGTACAAAATAATACATACATACATCAGAATAAATTAATTAGGTACCAAAACTTACGTAATAAATATCTAACAAACCGAAATAAGTGTAGAAAACAGTTTGTATATGTTTAAAACAAACTAGCCCATTTCGGGAATAGCGTAATTGTTAATCTTACTAATGTTGGAAGTTTGTTGTCGTTGTCCTTCACGCCAAAACGGCTTTATGGATCTGGATGAAATTAAGCACAGACAGAAATTATAGCCTGGAATAAAATATCCATTTTATACTGGAAAAATGTACGGTTCCCGTGGGACATATGCTTTGTTTTTTACAGATGTATAATTACATTATCTATAAATATCTATGGATCGAAACATGTCGTTAATACAAACATAGTTTGGTTTTGACATAACACTTATGTTGCAATTTAATTATTTAATAATACAAATATGAAAATCACATAACGGTCCAAGTTAAATTTAACTAGCAACCCGGCTTCGCACGCGGGGCAGAGCACATACTCCAAAACTATTTTTGTCGTAATGTCTTACCAGCATTGACATAAAAACATGTTCTATACTAAAATTACAAAGAGGTAAAGTTTGTGAGGTTGTGAGGTTATCGGGAGTAATCTCTGGATGTACTGAACTGATTTTGAAAATTCTTTCACTGTTAGAAAGGTATATAATCCCTGAGTGATTTCCTATTCATATAAAAAATTGTGTCACTATGTTTGTCCGGGATAAATTTAGAAACTACTAAACGGATCAAAATGAAATTTGGTCACTATGTGTATTTTCGTCCAACTTAAAAGATAGCATAGTTTTCATGTCGATATTTTTATGCTACCCGTGCGAAGCCGGGGCGGTCCGCTAGTCAATATTTTTTTTTATAAAGAATAAACTAGCGCTTGACCACAATCCCACCTGATGTTAAGTGGTGACGTAGTCTAAAGATAATACACATAAACCCTCATATTATGGGAATGTTTATATTTAATGTGTATAGTGGTATAATCTCCCATACCATATCCCTATAATCTTCCCACATTTACTGTGTATAGTGGTATAATCTCACTTCCCACATTTACTTCGCGTATCTGCCAGTTCATTATGTTACGTACGTTAATAAATAACAAACTAATAAACAATTATCAGACGGTCTCTATCAATTTTAATTGCATTATCTCTTTCATTTGATTACTCTAAATACATCAAAGAGGGACAGACACATGTCAATACGTAAAAAAATATTTTATTGTGTAAGAGCAATTGACTTAATGAAAAATAAACTCTCACGACTGATATCTTAAAGAGGTGACTAGAATATATTATTTTATTTACTTACGTATATTGTTTTATTTAACTACATAAATAATGCAATTTGCGGTGATAATCCACACACCTGTGAAATTAATAAATATATAGGGATAAGTGAACCCGCCGCTGCCGAAGAAGTGGTTGCCTACCTGTGCTTCTTGTCGGATAGGAAGGTACTGTTTTCCTTTCTCTTATTCCTTGTTCTCGTTCGTACACAAAGGCTGCCAATACATCCACGTGCAAAGCAAACTTAAATAGATTAATCAATAACAATAATAGGTTTGATATTCTTGTCTTCTAATTAATTTTCTTCTAATTCAAATCTTATCGTATATATGAAGTTTATAAAATGAAAAAAAAAACACAGGAAATCATAAGAACTGCCGACAGACGTGAAGACTTTGAGTTTTCATAGGAGGGGTGGAGGCGCTACAATGGTTCAAAAATAAACATATAGTCAACAACAATCCTTGTACCTTAACAATGAAAATCAAATTGAATACAAGAAAAATAAATAAAAAAAGTTCGTCGAAACTGTTCCACATTCAAATAAGCATGTTGCTGACGCGTGTTGCATATCGATCTAGCGAACCTATAAGACTTAGCGTTAAAAAATATCGTCTAACGTGGCTTAAGAAGTTTTCACTTCAAAAAATCAATCACAATAACCGACGTAACAAAACCGGAACAAGCATTTCGATATTTACCGTTAATGCACATCACTAGTTCAAACCATGCAGACGATGTAAGTTTAAAAGCGGTCTCAGTTAAGCCAAACAAAGATATCGTATTAACTTTCCACAAAGGGCATCATGCGTTTTGTTTGCTGGATCATACCGAGGGCGAGAGAGGGGGAGGGGGGAACAAACAGACGCACGAACTGAATAATTATAAGCCGGCGTTAAATTTCATAATGCTTACATACAAATGTACTTGTGGATTTGTTTTATTCGTAATAGGTAATTACAACAGACGATATTACTCTGCGAATTGACAATATTTTATTTTAGTAATGGCAAGTGCAAGTAGATAATGATGGCCAAGCAACGTTTCTACACATTGTTTGGCCATCATTCATCATCCTACTTAAACACAAGCAAAATATAAATACCTAACTGTACAATCCCTTAAAAAAGAGAACGAATTGTTGAACAAACTGTAAAAAATATATACTGTTTCACTACAATTTTAAGCGTACAATTTCTAACGAACGATAAAGTTAATTAAAATGTACCTAAGATATATAGACATTTATATATAACACATTTAAATAATAAATATAATACCGAATGAAATCCACAATCGTTTACAGTAAGTCTTCTTACACACACACTTTATACATTTCAAACCAACCTTCTGTTTCACCACATTATCAAGCGGAAATTCCAATGAAAAATAAGTTATAAAATTTCCTCATGTCGTATTAACATAACAACCAGAAAAAAGCATAGAAAAGAAGTAATGAATGCCTAATCGTTAATAAAATTCAGAACGAATTGCATCAATAATACTGTCGCAGCAGAATTCCAATGAAGGATGAAGTTTAAAACATGTCCGCGGCGGGGTGTGAGCCACAATCGTACATATCCGTTGGTCGGGCGACGTATTTTTGGTGATTACGACGAATTATAGCGTCGAGACGTGAGGGTTAATGGTCTTTTTTTTTGTTAATATTTATTTGTGAATAAGACAGATGGCAAAAAGATCAATAATTGAATGAATTGCTACTTCGTTGGAAATCTGTCTACCTTTTAATTTTTACCGTGTAGTAGTAGGCAGTAGTTGCGAACGCTAATATGTAATGGTACAGTACTGGTTACCTACCTTACCTAATGTAATAAGTCGGAATCACTTACGATAATACATACTTAAATTGATAATTACACCCAGACTCAGGACAAAGAAACATGGTCATGCACACAAATGTTTGTCTTGGGAATCGAAACCACGACCTACGGCGTAAAAAGCAAGAATTTTATTAACCACGCTATCTTAATAAGACAGCTAAAATAATAAACATGTCTGTATTCGAAATATGTTTACTAAAAAAAGGGTTAACGCCTTAAACCTAATAAATAAAAAGTTTAGTACAATAAAAAGTAATAACAATAAAACCTCCCAGTGAGATTATTCAATTTATACTTTAAACGCTGGCAACATTTACCCGCTGGTAAAACATATCTGCCATATCAACGTACATTTAATCTTGCAGCACGAAATTGCGCTGCCTTCAGGCTAAACATGCAATATCTGAACAGAACGTTCCATTGAGAACCTGTTCTTTGAATTATGTAAATAATGTTGCCATATTACCATATATAGAACACTCAAGATAAAAAATATTTCATGCAAAAGCTATTATTACAGTGAAATCTTATATTTCAGTATGGTCTTGTAAAATCCTACTAATATTTATTATAAATGCGAAAGTTTGTAAGTATAGATGGATAGATGTTTTTTTACTCTTTCAAGAAAAAACAACTGAATGGATTTTAATAAAACTTTACAATAATATAGCTTATACATCAGAGTAACATAAAGGATATAATTAATTAACACAAATATATTGTGTAAATTGTAAAATATAACGATAAGTGTCAAGTAAGCAGGAAAAAATTAAGCCATATGCTAGTTATTCTGGTGAGCGCTGCAAAAACCGTTAGAGTTACTCGTATATAATGTACAATGAAAATGTTTACCATAAATAGTCCTACAAGAAAGTCCACGACACCAGGTGTTTTATGTTTAAGCCATTATCGGCAAAATAGTGAACCATCTATTAATTATAGGAAGGAGCAAGGTTTGCCGGGCCAGCTAGTTAATAAAAAGACTACGAGGCTTAGTTAAAACTAGCCGTTTTCATTTTACAACTCTGGCAGCTTATTATAAATTTTATACTTTTTCGAACGCTTTATATCTAAAACGCAATCGCTTCCTCTTTCCGTTATTAATGAACGCAACTTTAATGATTCATAACTTTACTCGGGCGATCTTGGAATGCCTTTTGGCGCCAAAACAGAGCGCGCCAATTATCACGGTAGATGCGTGAGCGCGTCTAATTAGTGACGTTCGTCTCGCGCTGTATTGCCATTAATTATTTTTCGTACTGCCTACTTACTTATTTTAAGAGAAGAAAAGAAAATACATTTTTAATAAGAAACAGACGTTTTACTGAATATATAAATATATTTGAATACTGAGAATTCATTGTTATCATTGAAATGATGTAGATATGGACCAAAGCTCGGATTTCTCTTTCTTTAATTTTCATATAGAAAGAAACTTTCTAAACTGTCATTCTTTAATTAATAAGCAGATCAATAATTCGTAATCTTATCTACTAGGGTCGCCCCTAAAAGCTGATTATCAAAGGCAGATTAAAAATAAAAGATGATTTTCTTTATTTTTAACCACCATTTAACGTAGCTTAAACGGGTCACTACTTCGCAGGGCGAGATTCTCGTCGTCTTAGAGTTTATGGCAATGATTTTGTGTGTAAGTTCTCTTCAAAACAAGCTATTATATCATAGCATCCTTTGCTGCCATTTAACTTAACTACAAATTATATATAATCCATTACAGGCCATTCGAGTCGAGTGTAAGTCGATAAGTTAAACACATCGATTACTTTACATTGTACAATACCTTACTATCTTCCCCTCTACAATATCAGGTTACGGAATCTAATTACCTGTGGACAAATAAAAAAAATTACTAAGGCTTTATACCTCCATGGAGTTCATCAGTTAAGCGTAATATTATCTTAAACGTAACCTTTATGTGTTTAAGTTTGCATATGATTATTTATAAGTTTGCATATATTATTATAGTCCTCTATAACATAAGATTAGGAAATTCGGGAAATGATTATTTTTAAATATATGGAATTTGAATCGTACGGTCGTTGTTGACTTTATGTTCTCTACAAGTCACCGTTTATGATACTTAGTTTGAACCTTAATTTTTTTATCCAGAACACAACGTGGGGTCAATGATAGATAATAGACCATCACGATTTAATACGGAGCACAAGCAATCCGTGTCATCGCGAATTGAAGCCGGGACAAAAGCCGTTGCAGCAATTGCAGTCATTTTAACGCATTAGTCATCTGTCGGCTACGATGGTGGGCAATCAGTGCACAAAGAACTTACGTCACGGCTAATATTAAATTGATTTCAAAGATATGAACACAAGCTTATTAGTTTTTGTATATATTCTTGTTGCGCTGTATGTGACTGAACTCCTCCGGAACAGTTGGACCTAGGAAAGTTTTTATGTGTGATTGAATGGGTCGCAATGGTTTATATTCACAGTTGGACCCCGGGATGTGGTGCCATCGAGTTCCACCGAACCGAAAAAACGTGAGCGGGAGCCGGTAAAAGCAGACAGAAGACGTTTTTGGTTTCGCTAGTATTTTAATAAATTGCGGCTCATTTGTTTTTCTGTTGTATTATCAATATTAATTTAAAGTAATTTAAAATCCGTTTAATAGAAAAAAAGAAACAAACTTCTAACCAGTCATCAATTCCCACAACCTATTTAACGTCTTTTCCGCCTTAATAGCTAACAACGAAACTGTGACTCCACCGATGATTACAGATATTAATGAAACAAGGGGTACTTAACATCAAGTTATGTTAGCTTTCAAACATTACAATAAAATAGTCAATCTCCGATAAGATTAGTGCACAAAAAATAAGCAACAAAATTCTTTCATACTCATAAAGTTATTTCGTACGATATTTTTTACAAAATTCAAAGCATTGCCATCCATATAAATACATCTACAATGTAAATGACATAATAACTGACTACCGTATTTGGGATGGAATGAAAAACAAACGGGCGCCATGTATGTCCGTATCAACTGTCTGAACAAATTAATTCTCAGCATTGGATAGACATTCTTCGGATATTTTAACTACGGGTACTTGTAGTCCGCTTTACTGCATTCATTCCAAGTATTCCTATTATTTTTTATACCTTGATTTTCATCAAGAAACCTTTTTTTTGCGTTTTTCCTTTTAAAATAATGTCCCACAACATCTTAGAATTCACAGTATTTATAACAATTAAATAGGCATCAAACTCATAAACTATCTGAGTTTTTTTAGTCAGTCCCATCATACAATAAGTATACTCACTAACAAGCCGTTGACAATTATTGTTTTTTTTAGTAAAAAAAAAGACAGCTCAGTAAACTTTTCTCCTTCAAACGCTCAGACAGGAACCCTCACGAAAGGGGAGAAAATACATTAAAAAATAATTTCCACTTTCAGGCTGCATCACTGAAGTGTCCTTTGTCCCCGACAGACAGTAAAAAAAGCGAGTGACATTTGACATTCACTTTTTAATGATCAGTGTGGGGAAGGCAAAGGCCGTAGTAGTATAGAGCCAACAGCCTTCAACGAGTTTTTAACGTCAAAAGCCCTCGTTTTAATGCCACCGTCACCTAAGTGGTGTACTCCATATCTAGTGGGTTCCGGTGGAGTTATCAAGGCCAAGCGCGCGACATAGATTTCTAAAAGAACCATTGATTTCTAATCCCTTGATGATACCGTTTTCGCGAGGCGTTTATTCGCAAATCCAATCAATTACCAACCGAGGTATCTTCTTAACTGTACAAGTCGGCTGTCCTTCTATAACTGTTATAAATAAATAAATTTATAAGCACTAACATCCCGCCAACTCAGAGGGTCAAGCAGAGATTAAGTGTACTCTAAATATCACCTTTCTTGCATTATGTCACTAATACGTCGGATATAAGATGATCTGTGACAACCTCTTCCAAGACTACCACTAACTTAAGTAAGATAATTTTGGGAATCGATTTTATTAAAGTACCAGCGACCCGCCCCGGCTTTGCATGGATAATTTTTCCATACAAAATTTCATAATCAACTTTAGACCTTTAGGAGGTGAATTTAGAAAAATCCTTTTTTTTGTGCACGCCTAAAGTCAGAAAACTCTGAGCTCTGAGTTTTGGACTGTGCTTTGATATACCAGTAAGACTCTTCTTTCATTTAGGTATAAAAAATATAATACACATAGGTTGTACAAGTTACACATGTAGTAACTTGTAGGTGTTGTGGATGTACATGGGCGGCGATGATCACTTAATAAGCGACTTCAGCTTGTACATTCCTATAAAAATCACTTTCGTCGAATAAAAGTGAAAGGAAACTCAAACCCATCCTGCAGGACGCCCATCCTATCGTTACGTATTCCATAAGCGTTCGCATACAAATGCTATTTGCATACAACGCTTTATTTTTGCATACTTAATAATAACAATACTTGCAAAAAGTATATGTACAAAAAAATTCTACTATGTATAAGCGATACACTTATCATAGGATTAAGAAACTCATTTATTACTGCACCCATCATATAGTATGAATAATATAATATGCGCTCACGCCCGTAACCCAGAGGGGTAGGCAGAGACCACGGATTTCCATTTGACACGATCCTGGCACACCTCTCTCGCTTCTTCTACATTCATATACGCATACACGCTAGTCGGTTATGGGTGCTCCTTATATCGCCCTTTTTTAGTCAACCGCTAATCTGATCGATATAAATTCTCCTAGGGCGTCCCCTACCAACACTGCCACTCACTTTTACTACATAAATTTGTTTCGTTATTCTCTCTTCATTCATCCTTTCAGCATGCCCGAACCACCGAGGCATACCTTTCTCAATTCTAGTTACAACATCCACTTTTAAGCCACACTTTTCCCTTATAGTATGTATATCACATTATCGAATCTAAAGAAGTATCGAAATTAGGATAGACTTGTATTCTGGTTATTACAATAGACACTGATGCAGAATATCTTACAATGTTTTTCAATACTCCTCGGCAATTAGTGGAATTAGGAAAAAACATACATACATACTGGCAAGGTTACAAGAGATATGAGGAAATACAAAGAAACATAATTATCTCACTAATTGTATGAATTAAACAAACATTGATAAATGAATGGAAATTAAAACTATTATTAGATACACTACCGACGACTATGGTAAATTTATTCCCTTTCTAAGCAGACAGTCCACGTGACGTTGATTTACAAGGCAGGCAGAAGATAACATTGAATTGATATGAAATAACGTTATAAGAAAAAATGTCGCTTAAAAGTGAATTTTGTGACTAGAATTGAGAATACTATGTTTCGAAGGTTCTGGCATATTGAAAGGATGAATGAAGAAAGAGTAACAAGACAAATTAACCTCGCAAAATTGAGTGACAGCGTAGCAGTGAAAGTCACAGGAACATATATCGATCAGATTAGTAACATTTTAAAGAATATGAGCATGTTTAATACGAGCATGTACGCTTGTATGGATGTAAAAGAAGCAAGAGAGGTGTGCCAGGACGCGTCAAATGGAAATCCGTGCCTACCCCTCTGGGTTACGGGCTTGAGCTAAAATGGAATAAAGTGAATATTTAAATGAAATTAATTTATTTGAGAATAATTTCAAAATTGAATTAATATGTCTAGCCTTAATTATAACAATACAAATATTTTGTCGACTAAAAAATACACTAAACTAGGATTAGTCTACAGTATTTTAACATCTGTTGCCCGAATGGGCCGGCTCGACCGGTGAAATACCACGACCTCATAGAAAACAGGCGTGAAGTAGAATTATTCTGCGTTTCGTCTGATGAGTTAGGTGCCGGAGGCCTAATTTCAGTCCTCTTCTCCTTCCCATCCTTTCTTCATACGGGAGGGGGTTGACGGGGAAAAGGAAATATCCGTATTCCTGTCTATGCCCATTAAAGGTAGGCAACGCATCTGCAACATGTGCTTGTTGCAGATGTCTATGGGTGGCGTTCACTTAACATCAGGTCCGCTTGTTCGTTTGCCATCTTATTCCATAAAAAAATAACCAAATTGTCTTATTTTTAGGATTGTAATAGAATCCTAGATTATAGTAAAATATAGTGTAGAATTAACTCTTCAGTAAATTTAATGTATGGTGTAAGACTAGGTGGAGCGGAGTCCCACGTAGTCTTAATATCAAGACGAGTATAATCAAGAGGAATACGAGAAAAAATATATTTGAAAGATGACACTGTGAAAAGAAATGAGAAAGGATTGCAGTAGTTTTTGCATATTGAAAGGCATATGATTTTTGCATATGATTCTTTGTCGAGAAAAGGTACAAGAGTTATCTTTTTGAAACGTAGTTCTTGAAGGCGGCTTACTATAATATAGCCGAAATCGATACGAACGTAAAAAGTTACATTATCCTCATCTCCCTGTCCCTTTCCCACCTACATGGGGTCAGCACAGTATGAACTTGCCTTCCATAGCCCTCTATCATTAAAAGTGTTACGTTATGTTAGTATAAATTGATATCTAAGATACTTTTCTTCTGTATTAATTATTTTATAATTATACGTCTTTAGCATCTGACAACATAAAGCACCTGCAATAAACACTGAGCCTTATCAGTGTGCCAGCCGCGGCTAAAATCTCAAGCAAACAAGATAATGATAATGCTAAACGAGGGCGCTTTACAACATTCATGATGTTCTGTCAGAAATTTGTTTTAACGCTTGTTTCGTGCATATAAAGTTGGTCTGTCAAAATGTGCGAAAACAGCACAAATTTAGATAAGAAATAAGAAAAGGCCACTTATTCTGAGCTCGAAGAAATGAGTAAAGTTGAATTATTTCATCAATTGTTTGATATAAAACATAACACTAGAAATATTTTCTTCTCACTTCTCACAAAACGTGTGTATCACGTTTCAGTGCAAAAACAGGGAATTAGATAACTTGACAACCGATCGAGCCCGATGAACTTATCTGTAACCTGAGTGGCGTCGCCACAATCGCTTTAGTATTGCCAATTAAATTAAATATGCATTAAATCGATAAAGTTCAAATACTATTGTAATTTAAAATTCAAAGAGTAATATATTTAGTGTACAAAAACATAATGTCCAGATTATTCTTTCTTAATTATTTATAAGGGCTGAGGTTACATTATCCTGCTATTTACCTTCTAACATTTTTGCTAAAATTGTAACATTTATGATTTTTTCTAGTGGTATTTAAGAAAGAAATAAATAAACTCTTTTATTTTAATAACCCGCCCCGTCTACGCACGAGTATTTTCTCCATACAAACATTCACCCCCACTTAAGGTAATCGCGCCATCTGTCAAAGGACTGACAGTTATACTAGAAGCGCTAAGGTTACCTAAATTAGAAAGGTTAATATAATATAAAATCGTTAAATGATCTTAAATTTTCCACTCAACTTTCTTTTTTCTTTCATATGAACCTTCTCCAGACAATAAGAAACACAACAAAATAGGAATTAGCGTAATCCGTGCATTCGCCCAAGCGGAAAAAAATGGAGTCATTTTTATAGATAGATTTGATTCATTATATTTGGTTATATAATGTGTTGTAACTGACAAGCCAACAAACACTAACAGTTGCCGACATTTGTTTCACAATTCAATATGGCGGCTGGAGTTCGTCACTAAACAGATCAGTTAGTTTTTTCAACTACTACTACAATTTTGTTGGCAATTGTTCATAAGTCACATTTTATTATTATCGACTAAGAAAAACGATATGTTATTAGTGACCGTGACGACATATTTCTTAGTGACCTTAAAACTCAAATCTAGAAAAGTAGTATCAATTAAATTGAAAACTACTATTGTGATGATATTTTTTTGTTTTAAATTAAAATGGTATCGAAAGTAAAGAAAAGACACAAACATTGTCTAAAGCGCATCCATCAAATCTACGCTCCACGCCTGTTTCGTCTAACGAAGTTCTAATCGCCACTCATTGTGACAATACCACCATATTAGACGCCTCAATTCACCTTAATTTTATTTCAGACTCCATCTTGACTTTCTCTATGGCATCTTATGTAAACGCGCGGTTTTAGACGCCGCCATATTTGAAATATAAAACTTTCGTTTTGAAATATATCTGACCAAAGAAATTATTATTCTAAATTCAAGTTCCATAACATGGACGTATGACGTAATAAGAACCGGCTGATTTCGAGAATTAGTATTTAAATTAGTATTTAAACTAGTATTAAGGCTAGTATTTCAATGCTTGGATTAAAATACATAGAGATATTTGAAGCGAACCCTGTTTAGGCACGTTACACGATATTTGGTAGGGGAAAATCTTATAGATTCGAGTGAACAACACGCCCAACTTGCAACATGAGTCAGCAAAACGCGTTAGAAACATGCTTTTTTTAAGAGACAAAACAAAAATAAATTAACCTAAAAAAATAAACTTGTTGATTTATTTAACTATTGTCGCGTCTTCCCATCTGTTGTGAGTCTTCACTTCTGTCGTCAAAATTAGTGGGCAAACGAACTGCGGATCCCCTTGTTCATAACTGATCACCGTGGCTCATAAACATTCACAGGGAGTTGTAAGTGCGTTGCCGGCCTTTAAGGATGAGTAAACTGTTCTTGAAGGACCACAAGTCGTATTAGTTTGGAAATGTGTGATTTTGTTATCGTTTTAGGAGTAGTCGTAAATTTTTTAACCCAGAGTTTTCTAGTCAACGTATTCTAATATGAAACTTAGAAAGCAAAATATTGTATAATCTTGAAGGAACAACAAATACTGTTAAAAGTCCATCATTTTCGAAATTAATTTTGTAATTAATATTTTTTAAAGAAATAACATTTCCCTAAGCTCATTTTAACGTTCGGATACTCTGCAATACGTAAATTTGGCTTGTGTTTGGCAATAACACTGCTTATTAACCTGTCAATAAATTAAAAAAAAAAACAGTTCGTATGTCAAAGCAACTTAATTAACTGATATAATGATGAATAAAACGTGATTTTCGTTTTCAATTCACCACTTATGGTGTCCGATCGATTTCGGCCGACCACTTTCGATGCCTGACAACTGTCCGAACAAGAAGCGCGCCAAACAACACGCGTGACAACTTGTCAACTGTCATTTAATTATTACTTTCACCCAAGTTCAATGAGGAAATTAAAAAGTTTTTTTTTCACTACATTCTCGTGATACCTGCCAGTGTTTCGTCAAGATATCTTTATGTAGCAATGGAATTTGTGTTTTTTCATTGTTGGCTGTGAACCTGTTTCTCCAAAGATGGACGGCGCACTTGACTGAATAACACACGACAAATTACACAAGTTGTTTACAAATATTTGTTTCGATGTTTTATGTTCATAAAAAATGAATTTTGTGTTGCAACTCATCTTAATGGATAGCTGCAGCGGTAAGCTATACGTTACGAAGAGCGTTAAGTTAAAATTAGTAAAACTTTATCTAACTCTAAAAGATTATAAAAAACTTTTGCAAGTTTTTTTAACTATAATTTTTTTCAACCCTGTGTGACAAAGGATGAATCTGTCAAAATATTTATAGTGAATGAAATGTAGGCAGCCCTATAAGTGGCGATACTCAGAAGGGGTTGTCTAGCACGTTACGTCTCTATTATCCCAATTGAATTAAATTAATAGTACACCTCAATTGAGATAATAAAGATAATGAATTGTAAATAAAGTGAAATACCTTTAAAATTAAACTTTACGGATTGTATCGAGTTTATCGCGAAGTCTGCAGCCTGTGATCATCCTTTACAAACCCCGCCAATATATAGGATTGGTAACTTAGTCAAATTGTACATCTGGTCTAAAACTTTCGTGATCTTAGCTTTTAAGTCATTTAGAAATTGTATACAGTAATTTATTATTCATATGTTTTAATTGTAAAATTAGTATAAAAATTTAAAATGTAATTGTATGTAAGTTTTTAAATAATTGTAAAATAATGTTGTAATTTTATTGAATTTTTAAATAAAGATTAAAAATGGCTCTGGCCAAAACACGCCAGGGGAACGATAGGGCGGCATAAAGCCGCCCAAATAAAAAAAAATATAGTATTTCATAAACGACAAACGATCGCAAAAGCACACCCCAAGGATGATTCACGGGATTTTCTTTTAAATTTTATTGAAATAAAATTTTAAAACAAATCCTTATTCAACCTACACCTTATTAACCTTACCATTATTCCATCTATTTCATTAGAGTACCTTCAGACAAATGTTAGTTTCTGAACGTCAAGCACTTGACATCTCATTCGCTGGTCACGTGTTGTTTTGATAATAGACGGACTTGCGATTACTTTCACTTTGATCAAGCTCTCGTATTCGCCATTATTGATGAAAGTTGCCATACTTTTTTATATTCAAAATTTGCCTGCGGACGTACCGGTATAAAGTAATTTATGGATTTAACACAGCCTGAATATATTAAGCTTGTAAGCCTATACTTTTGATCGCATCAGTGTGAACGCACCCTTACTGTCGTAACAATCTGTAATTTTAGTGTGATAGCGATATAAAAAAACACATTATAATCGCTTAAAATTCCTAAACTAATGTAACTTCCGATATTAAAATAGAGTCCCAAACTTATATCGTTTCAAGGCGCTTAGCACAAAATTACTAAAGTCTCTTTCATCTATAAGTCTAAACGGTGATTACACTCGGGGTATGAAAACCTTCGTCAGTTTTCAAATGCATTCAGTTATAGATACTTGGTTATGTTATGAAACTAAAGCTTCAATCAGACAACTGAATATAAAATTATAATTGATAACTAAAGCTAGACAGTTTCCTGGCCTGCACAATGTGGTGAGAATGGGCATAGCCCCCAATAAAAGGGCAGGCCAACAGTGGGGTAGGCTAATCATGATGATGATACGACAATAAGGATTTATATACAAAACACTTTATAGGGTTCCGTACCCAAAGGATAAAAAGGGACCCTATTACTAAGACTCCTCTGTCTCTGATGAACCGTGATAATTCCGTCAGTGGAAATTTTGACAGATGATGTGTTTTTGTTGCTTTAACAACAAATACTACAAAACAGAATAAAATAAATATTTAAGGAAGCCTCCGTTAAGAAGGCTTCCACAACAACACTACTCCAACACGACCGGGGAGGTCACAACGGTCTCACAGAATAGACGTCACGAAATATCTTACAAAAGGGTTATAACTTCCTAAACGGTTTTAGTTTATCGTTTCCAAATTTAAAGTGGAACTATCCTACCTGGCATAATGAACACATCACATAGATATTACTCCATAAGGTTATAAACCCACTTGCAATAAGATCATGCCCTAAAATCGATTTTATTTCAGCCTATCAAGAACATAAATTTAATACTTTAATATCGATTCAATAAAATCGATTAAGCAAGATCCTCTATATTATTGACGCATAAAAATGTAAATACCGGTATCGGTACCGGCTTTATCTGCATTAGGGTTGCCCGCGGTTTTCTCTGGTCTTGGTTTATAAATTTATTTAAAACATAATGTGAGTAATTAAACACAAGAGTTATCGTTTTGGTAACTTGTACGTATTACATGTGTATTTGGTCAGTGTGATACTTTTTGTGTTTCGAATAAAAACGACAAAGTGCGAGTCTGACTCGCGCACAAAGAGTTCCTTACCATTGTCTATAAAAACGTACGCTGTACCGTTAATTAAAAATAAATTAAAATAAAACATTTGTTTTATTTTAATTTATTTTTAACGTGAATATATAACTAAATATTCTGTGAATATTTCAAGCATCTACCTGTTGCCGTTATCAGTATCGAGCAGAAAATCACGTTTGTTGTATCAGAGCCCCCTTAAATATTTTACTTTGTTTTTAGTATTTGTTGTTATAGCGGCAACAGAAATATATCATCTGTGAAAATCTCAACCGTCTAACTATCACCGTTCATGAGATACAGCCTGGTGACAGACGGACAAATAGACAGATAGACGGATAGCGGAGTCTTAGTAACATGGTCCCGTTTTACCCTTTGGGTACGGAATCCTAAAAATATAATTGTATATATTTATTTATACTTTTATAATTTGTATTATACAACCAAACGGAGACAAGATACTAACCATAAAATAGAAATATATGTTATATGTATAACCAATTTAAGGTGTCTTATTGCATTCATTGATAATTTCATAAAACCATCTACCGCAGTGCAGCGAGCTGCGTCAATGTAATCGATTCCCTTATTCGGCGTCGCGTGGGCGGACTGGCATCACACATAACGAACGGCATTCAAACCGCTGCTACCCAAACAATTGGGTATACGAGCCATACAAACTAAATTTGGGATCCCGTGATTAATAAAATTAAATCTCAAACCAAGCATACAACTGCCAGATCTCAAGATACTCTGAGCTCATTCTGCATGGATCGGAGCAGAAATAATAATTAAAAAACTTTTAAATAAAAACAAAACCGACTTCAAAAAAACTATATTCAAAAACAATAAATGTACTTAAAAGTATAAAATAATTTTACGCAATTAAACATAAGAATCAATTCTTAATCATATTTATTTTTAGAGTCGGTGTCAGCTGGTAGCGATC